>JAYMSP010003168.1:0-20810 GCA_036897095.1 Plantago elongata
GCGGTGGGTTTGGCAGAGGTGGGAGTGAGAGTGGACATGGCGTTAGGGTTTAGTTTAGCAGGGAGATTGAGTAGTTCTGAGCTAAACCCTGATGATGAAAAGTGACGATAAACAATTGGAATGGAAATTTGATTCACGAATATTCCCAAATCCCAGTTTCGCATGATCCCTGCCGGCCTGCAATTGTGTCATGGGCTGGCTTTTCAGCCAAGGCCCCAGCTATGTGGGCTTAGGCATATATTCGTGGAAAAATTCTCCCGGGTTTAATTGGAGAGTAAATTTAAAAAATATAATTTAGTAAAGCGAAATGTTTTCAAAAATAACTTGAAACTGTATGGTATAGTGAAATTTTTTTATCATATAGTTCAACTATATTCGTGTTCTAACTCATAACATTGTTCAAATTCAGTACTTACAGTCTTACTCTTCTCGTTCCATTACAGGCTTATAGTATTATAGAATTCGACTGACCTGCTCAAATTTTTGTACAAATTACTCTTAATTTGTTCTAGTAGCTTTATAAAAACATGTAATTTAACAAATTGTTATAGTAAAATGTTCATGATTGTGATAGTTTATATAGATGTGGGTTGTTAGTTGTTTGTTTGTTATTAAACTATAGTTGAATTCTATTGTTTTTTTTTTATTTAAAAAATACATACAAAAACTTAATTCGAATTTAATTCTTTAAGAATGACAAATTCATTTTGCCACCTGTATTACCACGGAAATTTAACACCTAAACAGCATGCATTATTGAATCAAAGCAACCCAAATCATCCATCCTTCTGAAAATAAACATATGAAATTATTGCAAGTTTACAACTTCCATCCTTTTCATTGATGAATTTTCAAAAGAAATGTACACTATATATATATTTTTTTATTTTTTATTTTTGGATAAAAAAGGCGTAGACTCTCATATTTTATATATAAGAAATTAAGGTGGTTTGTAAGATCCCGCATACAACATTAGCAACTATATAGTTAGATCCCAAAAAATTTCTATCCAAAAAATTACAAGACTACCTACTCTATCATACTCAAAATTAGGCATTGCAAATGAGATTGAATGTGTGCCTTGAGCTTGCCCATTACGCCCCAACAGTAAGTTAAAAAGACACAACCTCCTGCCTTCTATAGTTCTATAATCCCAAAAAGAAGCTTCTGTCAAAATGTTGTAATCAAAAGGCCACAATTTGTCTTCACATTGTTCCATCATCATTTTCTTCATATCATCTTTCCATAAAGTGTTCATAGTACAAGTTACAAGATCATATCTATGCCTAACAGTACATCACATTATAAGAAGAGATACAATAGGAGTACAAGAAACAAGCTTCGTATAATGCCATGCAGTACTACCTTTAATCCACTCACTAATCATGTAACTAGTACAAGAAACAAGCTTAGAACTAAGCTTAACAGCACTGATTAATCCACAATGAGATCGAAGATAGATAAACAAACTTCATCCAAGTCCACAATGATCCACTGCTATACAAGCTATACAAACTGACTAGTCAATAGTTTATCATCATGGTAAAAACGTAATCCATTCAAAAACTACAAAAAGAGCTATTAAAATAAGCCTTGCTGAAGCTGAGACACCCGTAATCATGAGGTCACGGGTTCGATTTCTCAAAATGGGTGATTATATTATCTGAATAGAGATTGGTGGTGATTAATATTCCTTTCTTTTGTCAAAGCGTTTGTAGCCGAGTGGCAAGCTGAGACACCTGTAACCATGAGGTCACAGGTTTGATTTTCCAAAATGGTTGATTATATTCTCTCAATAGAGATTGGTGGTGATTTACATCTAAAATTGATTAATAAATTCATCTTGTTTAACAATTGTAATTGTAATGATATATTTCTTGTTCAATAATAATTAATATATATATCAAGTAAAAAATATAAGCCCTGCTGCCTACCTCATTACTAATCAAATCCAAATTGAGTAACATTTATTTTGTTTGATGGAATAATATTTTTAACTCCTTTAAACTCTCTTGAAACGTTAAAAAGTACTTCACAGATCCTGTACAATAACACACGTATTTCTTTCGTAGACGTTCCACGAAACTAGACACGTTTCAAAATAGCAAAAAAAAGTACCTCTACTAACTAATTTAATATTCATATTATACTCAAAAACTATTTTTACTAACTAAAAACCTTCACTAACTAATTTAATATTTATATTATAATAATAAATAATTAACTGCATTAAAAATATCGTATAAAAGTTTTATATTTTATTGTACGGATCGGAGGGAGTGGTGTTTGATTTTATGGGAGTGATAGCGACTTTGTTGAAATTTCCCATTTGGATAACCCAAAATGAAAGCCCATCTAACGTTTTCCAACCACAGCCGATAAGACAGTCCATCAATAAGTAAAGTAACACGAAAGCCCAATCTCACAGCACCTAGTTCTATCATCAACGGTCCATATAATAACCTTAGTATCATTCTCATTGCGAAACCCTAGCCATCGGTGGTACTTCTGAGGTTCGTTCTTCCGTTTCTGATCCATTTCCCGTCTCTGTTCACTGTTAATCTGAAACAAGCTAATTACCATTTGATTTTGCAGGTAAGAGTCTAATAGATCGGAACTCTGAGAAATGGCTCCTAAAGGTATGCAGCTGTTTACCTTTGCCATTCTATTTTTATCTCAATTTTAAGTACTGATTTAGCTGAATCTGTCATAGAAGAGTGACGAGTGTGACTGAAAGAAATCGAAAGAAGATTTGAATGCATGTGGTTTAGGCGAATAGGTTATATCTCGAAAAAAAAGGGGAATGCAATTTAATTCTTTTCTTAGCAAATGAATGAGCGTCGTGTAATCAAGCATTAGCTTTACTGAATCTCTCATAGATGAGGGTAGATGATAGTGATTTTGACCTGTGTGTTTTGGAATATTTGTATGCTACTTCTGTGAATATGCGATATGGTGTATCTCTATGCTGTGGTGATACCTGTAATTCGGCTAGAATGTTGCCTACCTATAGATGAATATGCTTCTCAATTAGCCTTACTAAACCTTTATTAGCCACTATATGCTGCCTGTGTATCGGTGTTTATAGTAATTTGAACCTCAGTTTATGTTTTTAATTATAAGTTAAATTTGATTTATTAAGATTATGTGAGATTATTGGTTTGCTCCTATGCATCAAATGTACTGATAACTTGGTGCAGACCATTTATATTATCTCAGATTTTAACCAAATTGATTAATAAATAACTGATTAAATTTATTCTATTACGATCTGATTATGAGGATGATTTGTTGCAACTAAATGTTCAGATAACTTTGTGTCAATGATTCATTCTTGTCATGATATGCTGTGTCATGTGTTTCAATTCTAAAAACACTGCTCTGCTTGATCTCCAAGGCTTTTATTTCAATTCATGGATAGCTACTCTACTTGTGTTAGAAGATGAATTTAATGTGTTTGGTATTTTCTTCTTTCACAATTCCTCTGTTCTTACTGAGCCCTGCATGTTTATTTATGAGCAGGTGATTCGAAAAAGTCCGACCCCAAGGCACAGGCTGTTAAGACTGCCAAGGCTGTCAAAGCCGGTGGTGCAACAATCAAGAAGGTGAAGAAGATCCGCACCAAAGTCACTTTCCACCGACCAAGGACATTAAAGTTGGACAGAAACCCCAAGTACCCACGCATCAGTGCAACTCCCCGTAACAAGCTCGACCACTACCAGATTCTTAAGTTTCCTTTGACCACTGAGTCTGCCATGAAGAAAATTGAGGACAACAACACATTAGTGTTCATCGTTGACATTCGTGCCAACAAGAAGAAGATCAAGGATGCTGTCAAAAAGATGTATGACATCCAGACCAAGAAGGTTAACACATTGATCAGGTATACAAGTCTTTGTCCTGTTAAAGTTCATTCCATTTATTTAGTTGATGTGTTCAATTTATTATGTTAAATAGTTGACAAATTGCTTATATCCATTTAGAGCAAGGGTCCATTTCTGGTGGTTGAACCTGAATGTTTAGTAGTAGAAGTTAATTTTTACTTTTCCACATTTATTTATAAACTAAAAAAATCTAATTATCTTCATTGATGAAACCTGTATTGCTGAATTCTATAATTGGCTAAACTGTGATATGAAATTTCACTTGATAATTCTTGAATAGGAGTATTTAACTGTGATGAAACCTGTATTATTGTCACAGTATTATATCTGACCTCTGTTCTACTGCATTTCAGGCCGGATGGTACCAAGAAAGCCTATGTTAGGTTGACACCTGATTACGATGCACTGGATGTTGCAAACAAGATTGGAATTATCTAAAGTATCTCGATACTCTGTTTTGTCGGCTTTTGTTTCTGAATTATTGTAGTCGATGCTCTACAATTTTGTAGTCCGGATTTATCAAAAACTTCTGACTTTATATATTTAAATCAATTTTAGTTTGTTCCGGGTTGTCATTTTTGTTCCCTGATTGTGTGTTTTCTATGCATTTTTATTGTTTTAGCATGTTTGACTTGGACAGTTCGCCTATGATATCATTGCAACTCAGTTGAAACACTGATGTATGTTTTATTAATCGTCTGGTTTTATTCACTTGGGCATGTTCGGTGTTTCTGAAACACCAGCTGCTTTAGTTGTGAACACGATCCTTGTTCGTTACGTGATAAATGCAGGCTGAGCAGTGCTAGATGCTCAGGTTCGTTATTATTATACTTTATTATTATCGTAATGATCATATGAAACAAAACATGGCAATTGACAATTAGCTCCCTCAAGCTCATACTTCAGAAAATGCTTGAAAAGGTTTCATTATTTATGCTGTAAGATTTATGCATAACATATGGAATCCTACAACTCCCTTACATTTTTAAACTTCCGATCTCGAAATATTATGAGTTTATTTTGAATGCAGTTGGAACGTGAAGAAAAGTATGAGTTTATTTTGAATGCAGTTGGAACGTGAAGAAAAGTATCCCGATCACGAATTTGTGTTCTTGAAATTTAAAATATCTTGTCTAACTTCAAATCCATAATTATGGGGAAGAAAAATCTGATCCGATTTGAGTGGAGGGAATGTCGTTCAAGCGTTACACTATTTGATAAATTTTTCTAGAGATAATGCCGTCCAAGCATTATACTTTTGATAAATTTTCATTTAGGGTTGAGTTAAGTAAATGAAATTCTCCATTTCTAAACTATTTATGTGAAGTACTCCAAATTCATAATCTCTCGAATTGTCATACGTTAACCCACGAATTAATTCACCATAAATCTATTAAGATCGTCGCTCCCAATTTCAATTCGCCTGTTAGCATTTCTCCAATTAATTTCCCATAAACACTTTTCTAATCCCTCCTTTGCTTCACTTCCCTGTCAATTCCCCGTCAGCAGGTACACGTATCTCAGCTCAACGTACACCTCCTTTTACCCTCTTCCTGCAAAATCCGACTGATAATGGCGATTGCCGCCGCCTTGACGCTGCCGTTTACCTCCACAAATCATCGTTCCCTTTCATTCACCAGCTCGGCTTCTCTAAGCTTATCTCGCCTCTCCCCCTCACCGAATCAACAATTGAGCATGCGTGAATTTGGTGCCGTCTCCACTCGAGGAAGACCTAGCTTCTCTGCCTGCTCTACAATGAGCGTTGATGCTCCCGGGATGAGTTCGCCGACCTCTTTTCTCGATCACAAAGAAAGCGGAATCCTTCATTTCGTCAAGTATCACGGCCTAGGAAATGATTTTATACTGGTACATTGTGATATTCGTATTTCTCCTGTCTTCTCTAGTATAGTGATTTGTATTTCCAGCTTTTGATTCGTATGTGTTTATTTTCGTCTGAATAAGGCGTACAAACAGATAGTAGTTCCTCTTTTTTAGCTACTTATAAACTTGTTGTCCATGGTTGATTTAGTGAGTCGCTCTGATTATTGTTAGGTTGATAATCGCGATACGATGGAGCCGAAGGTGACTCCGGAGCAGGCAGTGAGACTGTGTGACAGAAACTTTGGCATTGGAGCGGATGGAGTGATATTTGCAATGCCGGGAACCAATGGTACTGATTATACCATGAGGATCTTTAATTCTGATGGTAGTGAACCTGAGGTAATTTGCACATCTTGTCACATTTGGGTTAGACTGCATTCTTTAATCTGCGAGAGAATCTGTCCTCATAAGGTATTTGTTTGTCCCTGCTGTATCACAGATGTGCGGTAATGGAGTCCGGTGCTTTGCCAGATTTATAGCTGAGCTTGATAATTTGCAGGGAAAGCAAAGGTTTATTTCCTCGTTTTAATTCCGGTCCTGATTATTTTGTACCTAACATCTTTTGTATAAGTTACTTGAGTTCCGGTTCTGATTATGAGTTGCCCTGTGCTACAATGAGGATGGAATTATTCTACACATATTTGTTTGCTGAAGAAGTAAACCAACAAATTTCTGCCCGATGTACTAATCTTTCACAATTTTGAATGACCTCTTCTTGATGCATCATCTTCACATAAATGGTTTTATATAGAATTGTGTGAGAGGTAGCCTAGGTAATTTTGACGTGCTCAACATAATGAGTGCTTTCTTATTTACCTACATTACATATTTGAGTTTTTCCAAAAATGATTTAAAAACTGAATTGGAGTTCTTGTCCACTCTCCCTTGATCTAAATGTATTGTAGTCTGGCAACTTGAGACAAAGAT
This sequence comes from Plantago elongata, assembly GCA_036897095.1. Taxonomy (NCBI): domain Eukaryota; kingdom Viridiplantae; phylum Streptophyta; class Magnoliopsida; order Lamiales; family Plantaginaceae; genus Plantago; species Plantago elongata. Next base: position 6,693 of record JAYMSP010003168.1, read on the forward strand.
CAAGCAAGCATGCCTCAGTTTGTTACAGTAATCTATATTCTTAACTTACTCATTTCTTATCTGTTCGTGCAGCTTCACTGTGCATACTGGTGCTGGTTTGATTGTTCCTGAGATACAAGAAGATGGGAAGGTACTCCTTCAATTTACTAGTGAGATTGGTGCTTGATCAGTTGTTAAATGGATTATACATCAGTAATCAGACCTAGTAAATGTTTTTGAGTTAATTGAAGATATGGTTCCATACTTCCTAAAAAGTTACAAGGGAATGCTGCCAACCTTTTTTTACCTGTGTGCCAAATGTTATACTGTTTTATCACAAATATTGCTGGATCAGTTTTCTGATTCGATGAAAGCCGGCCCGAATTTTGTGAATATATGCTGAACTGTGTGAATTTGTCTATAACCGTTTGTTTAAGTAGCTGGAATTGTGTGTGGTATTCATGACTGCTTGTGTTCGAGTATGTATATAATTAAATGTAGTGTGCGAGTGTGAGCTTTATTTGGACACTTCGAGCAATCATCACATTAGTTTAGCAGTCGGGTTAGGGTGGAATATTAAACTATGTTGTTGTTCTAGACTTGAGAAGCTGCATTTGTATTTTGTTGACTTGCTCTTGTTTTTGTCTTATGGAACTTGCAGAACTTGAGAAGATGTCATGTTCTGGTCAAATAAAAAGTTGCGCACCATTGTTGTAATTTTTGAAAAAGTACAGAACCATATCTGCAATTAACCCTCGTACTTTGTATCACGACTTGCTCCCTCAGAGACAATGAATCAAACAATTGTTTGGCATCATAATTCATAATGGCTTTTATTTTGATTATGGTTACTCTTTCAGGTCAAAGTTGATATGGGTGAGCCTGTTCTGAAGGCTGAAGATGTGCCTACAAAGTTAGCTCCAAATAAAGACCAGTCTGTTGTTAAGGCAAAGTTAAGTGTTGATGGGGCAATCTGGAATGTCACCTGTGTCAGCATGGGAAATCCCCACTGTATCACATTTAGTTCAGAAGCATGCAATGTATACTACTGCCTGTTTCTGCTGCAACTACCGTTCAGTTTGTCCTTTGATGGTTTGCTGATTGTGTCTTCTTGTTTTTGCCTGGAATAACACAGGATTTGCAAGTTGATGAACTAAATTTAGCAGAGATTGGCCCAAAGTTTGAACATCATTCAGTTTTCCCTGCCCGAACAAACACAGGTAACTAGTTGGCAGTTGTAAATTTCATCTAGTTACCAGCTACTGATCACAATTTCAGTAGTCAAGAAATTCTCTGTTACGCAACTAGGAATATCCTGTACTACCAAAGGAAAGATTTTATACATGTCTTCCAAAATTAATCAACAGGATGGAAATGGGCGTTCTACGGTCATCACACATGGCCCTTGATTTTTCAGTGTGAATGATGGTGCTTTTAATGGGTGATCGGGCATACTTCTTCTGCAGCCCTTTTTACTTGCAGGATAATTTATGAGTTTATAAATTACTTCATGGTTAAAGCTATGCGCTGGGTTTATTTTGACAATGGTTATTCTTGCTGCAGAATTTGTCCAGGTCTTCTCACCAAGTCACCTTAAAATGCGTGTTTGGGAACGTGGGGCAGGTAATATCTGTTTCCCGGTTATAATTGCTTGCATATCACTCACAATTGTTCTAGGCTTCAATGTTATTGCGTTTTTACCCATACATGTCTTCAGCATCTTAGATGCTAACCACCCTTTCCCTTACTGAGGTTAAAGGTATTACCATTTCAGGTTCAACACTAGCATGTGGAACAGGAGCATGTGCTGTAGTTGTTGCTGCAGTGCTAGAGGGTCGTTCTGAAAGGGTAAGTTGCACCATTGTGTCTCCCGATATGTATAAGCTAATATCTATCAGTGACTAATAATGAAAACTCTCCGTCTCTCAAGCTCTTGTAGAGCTTAATGGTCAATATAAATAAAAGTTTCTTGAGTGATTTGTGTTGCTGATTCTCATATTTCCCCATTCCAATTTCTGCAAACCAGGAATGTACTGTTGATCTGCCTGGAGGGCCATTGAACATCGAGTGGAGAGAAGTCGACAATCATATCTACATGACAGGCCCAGCTGAAGTAGTGTTCTACGGATCAGTTCCCCTATGATCCCCCGTGTGTTCCACTCGGAGAGGAGAGCCTTACCAGTTATTTTTCTGTAAAATTTGAGAATGTGTGTATTCAGATTGTTTTTGTTTACTGTGAGTGGTTTCTAGACTAATTTTCTTTCTCTCCGTGTTTTTGTGCTAGTTAATGCCTATTTTTTTCAATATGTTTCCACTTTTCAGGGACAATTGCGTGCTTATGTCAGAGAGCAATACCATATATTACTGATATTAGTACTACATAGTTTTGCCTATCCACATATATTTCAGGCTCCCTAAACGGTGCTCTGCTTTTATTTCCAAGCCTGAGGTCTAAAATTTAAATTAAATTGTTACTGAATTTGCATGTCATAAACTCATAAACCCATACTCTGATACTCATCTCTGTTTTAAAGTGTCCATTAAATTGGAAACCCTTTCTTCTTCAGTGTTAAATATTTTCATTTCACACAGATTAGAAATGAAGGTGGGTAGTGGGTAATGGGTATGGTGTCAAGTTTAAAAACTACTTTGATAAAGACTTTTTAATTTTCTTTTGCAAGTCAAAATCATTTCAATTGGCACAAAATTTAATTGGGTTCACATGTTAAAGAATAAAGACATTTTGATAGTTTAATTTATTTTTTCTGGTTTACAAGATTTATAAAGAGACTATTTATTTGACAAAGAACTTCAGTTGAAGAACTGAATTAAAATAATTAAAACATTTAAATTTTTACTCAACTTAAAGTTTTAATTCTATATCGATCAATTCCATTAACTTTAATATCAGAATTTGATAAATAAATGAATAATATTTTAATATTTATGAATATAACTACAACATTTATTAATCTTCAGTTAATACTTCCTCAATTTAATTATCAATATGTTAATCAATTAATACAAACCGTGATTAAGAAGTCCCAACTTAATAAAGTATCATCGAGTTATTTCTTCTTGTTAAATGATGACCTAATAGGAAGACTATCCATTTTAATTTTTTCTTTAAGGAGGACTATCCAATTTAATTATTAACCCTTAAATTAAACGCGCCTCCATTTGAATTCACAACTGGGACCCACTATTTTTTTTCAAAAAGGATTAAAAAGACAGACAAGAGCATCAAAGACATTTTCCAACCAACGGAATTACAAAATCTCGTACACTACATTCACATTCACTTTCACTAGCCGTTGCTCAGTCTCAAACTCAAACATAAAAATCGCAAAAACCCCAATTCTTACGACAAACACTCAAACAAACCTCACTCAGCTCAAAACTCTTCTTCATCGCGATTCAATTCAAGGCACCATTCCATTAGAAATTCAAACAGGAGGAGAATTAGAAGAAGAAGAATTAAACAAGGATGTCACTAACACCCGATTTTCGTAAAACCGGAACCGGTATGGCTTCGTCTCCATCTCCATTCTACACGCCACGTCCAGAGAGGCGTAGACCCGATTCGAGAGGATCTGATTGGAATTCAAGAATTCAGGACCAGGACAAAGAGGTTAATGTTCAGGTTTTGCTGAGATGCAGGTTAGTCGACTCGACTCCTTTCATTTTCTCTTTAGCTCATGTGATCACTGAATTATCCTTCTGAGATTCAGAATCTGATTTTGTTTGAGTTTTATTTGATGTTGTTGTTACCTGTTAGGCCATTGAATGATGATGAACAAAAATCGAACGTGCCGAGGGTTGTAAAGTGTAATGAGAGCAAAAGAGAAGTCACTGTTATGCAAAATGGTGCTAGCAAGCAATTAGATAGGGTTTTCACTTTTGATAAGGTATCATTTCCCTATTGTCCGAAATTCGAGTATTAAACGAGGGTGTGCTTGTGTTGTAAGTTATAACCATGTTGTTTGGAATTGATTTAGGTTTTTGGGCCAACAGCACATCAATGGTCTATATATGATCAAGCTGTTTCTCCGATTGTTAGCCAAGTACTAGAAGGATTCAATTGCACTGTCTTTGCTTATGGGCAGACTGGAACTGGTAAAACTTATACTATGGAAGGAGGAATGAGAACTAAGGTATATAAGAATTTAGCCTAGTAAATGAGTTCTTGTTTTTAGGTAATTTGTATTGAATTAGATGAAATATTGGATCATTGTTGTAGGGTGGTGAATTAGCTGCTGAGGCAGGTGTCATACCTCGGGCGGTTAAGCAAATATTTGACACACTTGAAGCACAAAATGCTGATTATAGTATGAAGGTGACCTTCTTGGAGCTATATAATGAAGAATTGACTGATCTATTGGCAAAGGAGGATCAGCAGAGATGTTCTGAAGAGAGGCCGAAGAAGAGTATTTGTTTGATGGAGGATGGGAAGGGCTGTGTGGTTGTGAGAGGCCTAGAAGAGGAAACTGTGTACAGTGCTAATGAAATTTATAGCCTTTTAGAACGCGGTGCTGCTAGAAGAAGAACAGCAGACACATTGTTAAATAAGCATAGCAGGTCTGGGTTGTTTTTAGAATTGTTCTTAGATATGCATTTTAATTTAGTCTATGAACATCTTTTGTCCATGTTGCAGCCGGTCTCATTCTGTATTTAGCATTATGATTCACATAAAAGAAGGGACTATTGGAGATGAGGAGCTCATCAAATGTGGCAAGCTCAATCTTGTTGATTTGGCAGGATCAGAGAATATTTCTCGTTCTGGGGCTCGAGAGGTATAATTATGCGAACTCTTTTATTTTGATTAAGAAATTGTAGTCAATAAAGTCTCTAGAAAGATTGAATCTCTTTCAAGATAGGCAAGACATATAATCACGAGCTCATCGGGCTTTTAGTGCGTAAATTGGTTATGAATATGGTCCTTTATCTGAATATAGGCATCTTAAAACTGTATGTGACTATGTTGTTTCTTTACATTCTTAAGGAGTGGAATATCTTGTAAGCAAAGCAAGCTTGTCTTCATTTTCCTGCCCTTCTTAAAGGCAATGATTTATTTTTCCTCAAATCAATTTATCTATGTAATAAACAATACAGGCTCGTGCGAGGGAAGCAGGGGAAATAAATAAGAGCTTACTAACATTGGGCCGTGTCATTAACTCACTGGTTGAACACTCCATTCATGTGCCTTACAGGTATGTTGAGGTTTGAAGCCATTTAGTTGAGGTAGGGGCAAATCATTTTTACCTGATGTTATTCTTTATTCCAATGCAGGGACAGCAAGCTTACAAGGCTTCTGAGAGATTCGCTGGGTGGAAAAACGAAGACTTGCATTATTGCTACAGTCTCTCCCTCTGCACTTTGTTTGGAAGAAACGATGAGCACACTAGAGTATGCACACCGGGCTAAAAGCATTAAAAATAAACCAGAGGTTGATATAACCAGTTTCCTTTTCCCAAGTGAGTAAATCTATAAAAGGTTGGAACATGAGCTAAAATAGTTTCCCCTTTTGTTAAGGCAAATCAAAAAGTTACCAAGGCTGCGCTGCTTAAGGATATATATTTGGAGATAGAGAGGATGAAACAAGGTAATTTTTTGTACTTTCTCTAATTTTTGTTCATGGAAATACAGGTTTCTAAAGAACTTTATGTTTTGTGCAAGTGTAGAGATTCGAGCAGCTAGGGAAAAAAATGGTGTCTACATTCCACATGAAAGGTTCCAGCAAGATGAAGCTGAAAAGAAGGTCTGTTTTCCTGAAAGCCATATTGCTCCTGTTGAAATCAATGCACCAAGATTATCTTTTTACAGGATTAATCTTTATCTGTTGCGTCCTCATATAACTTCAATAGATTTGTTTTTGAGTGCTCAGTAGCCTAATAATGCAAAATATTATATAGTGCAGGTCATTTCACTTAGTAATCTTTAGCCCCTTAATCAAAGTCAAGCCTGCCATAATAACCATATCAAGAACTGAGAACAAATTATGTGTTTCTTAAATCTTCTAATGTGATCTGTCAATTTTACAGGAAAAAACTGAGAGGATAGAGCAGCTCGAATCAGATCTTAAAGCGAGTGAGAAGGTAATCTATCTTTTGTTTATTTTTTTCTGTTCTTTCACTACCACTTTTGTCTTGTTGCTAACAATGTAGCTGTTTTTGCAGGAACTTGATAGATTTCGTGACCTTTATTACAATGAGCAAGAAGAAAAACTGAATGTTGAGAGTGAACTTCAAGACTGCAAGGTATTGGAAAAGATCCATTGAAAGATACTCAAAAGTCTGTTCCATTGTAGTTTCACTATTCACACACTTGAATTATTTTCCCAGAAAACCCTGCAAGATACATGTAATAAATTGCAAGATGTAGAAGAGAATTATAAACTGGCACTTTCAGTCCTGAAGGAGAAGGAGTCGGTCATCTCCAAACTACAGCATTCAGGTAAGAATAGTTTTAGACAGCGAAATGCCCCTATTTTACCCACTTCTCAAATATTGAACCAAGTAAGTTTTGATCTCCATTATACAGAGAGTAATCTGATTGATTGTGCCAAGAAGATGCGGTTCAATTTACAAGAAGCATCTCGGGATATTTCATCTCTCTTCATAAAAATAGGTATTGACGAGTTCTTTCATGTTTTTTAAGGCTCTATATTTTTCATCTGTTGATCTATTTTAATATGTGATCGACAATATGCTTAAAGAGTACATTTCTCTACTCACGGTTTTATGCAATGTCCTTATCCTTGCACACTTGAAATGGTCTGCAGACCGCAAAGACAAACTGGAAAGAGAAAACCAAGATATTCTCCATGCATTCGGTGCACATCTTGATCAAGGTTTGAAAGACTTGAACGGTAGCATTTTTAGCTCTATATCTCAGCAAGAACTACAACTGAAATGCATAGAAGAACGCATGAACACATTTCTTGCTAGCAAAAATGACGTAAGTTGTCTTACAGCTCTCTGCTTTGCAATACTTAAATGTTCAACCTTTTCATCAAACTGATTTGTTTGTTTGTCTGCATGTAAACCAGTCCAACAAGGCAATGGAATCGAAAGTAAAGAAACTGTCAGAGATATATACTTCAGGTATCATTGACTTGAAGAAACTCACTGACATGCTGCAGACAAAAGCATCTTTAGATATGGAGGAAATGATTTCGATGATGTCAGTCCAGACAACTTCAGTTGAGAATGTAAGTTTTGACTGAAACTAAAGTTTTGTCATTGTTCTTGCAACACTATTAACTCTCCAATGAAAGAGTTGTGTCTTTCTTGTACAGTTCTTAAAAAATGCATCATTGGAGGCCATGGAAGTCATTAAAGACCTGAAGAGTTCCCTGGATGACCAACAAAAATTGTTGGCTTACTCTGCAGAACAACAGGCAGAGGTCTGTAGATGATATGCAAATCTTTTTAAAGCTCCGTAGGATAATTCAACTTATATATTGTGTGTATATGCTATAGGGGTTAAGTCGCAGTCTGGTCTCAGCAAAAGTAATAACAAGTACAGCTATCAACTTTTCAAACGAGCTTCACCAGCAAGCTTCTGAATTTATGAAGCAAGTCGAGGAGAGCCAAATTGAAAAATGCAGGCAACTTCAGCATTTTGAAATGTCATTTAAGGTTAGTCGGATCGGTCCTGAAGATATTTTTGACTTTGTCTGAAATGTGAAGTTTCCACATTATATGTTTGTTCTGTTTTTTGTCAGGACGAGGCATTGAGAGAAGAAAAATTAGCAATGGAAAATATTGCTGCAATAATATCGTCCCTAACGGCTAAGAAGTCTACTATGGTATGCAAAAGCCTCCTTATCTCATCAGATTATCTTCTTATATGATGATCTCGACATCATATTATTGGAAAATGTTGTATTCAGGTCTCCAAAGCCTCAAAAAGATTTCAAGACTCTAGCATACAAGAAAGCAAGAAGTTGTTGTTGGACCTTTCCAGTATGCAGCAGATTTTAACTACAGAAATGAACGAGCTGAATGGGTATGTAGAGAGGGTTAAAGATAATTATGTGAATGAGACATTCTCGTCAGCAGAAAGTAGAGCTACTGCAGAAAATTGCTTGCAAGAATGGTAAATCTTTTAGCTTCAAGCAGTGTCTTAAATTTGTGTAAATATTATGTCTGCTTTCATTTAGACTTGTTGTGATGATGTTTTCTGATATAATTGTTGTGATGTTGTTTGAATGACAGTGCTGAAAAGGTTGAACTCTCAAGTCGGCAGTGGCAAAATGCACAATCAGGCACAAGCCATCTTAGTAAGGGTGGTCTTAGTAACATAGAATCTGTTGCCAAGTAAGTTTGTAAATTTGGTTTAAGTTTGCTCCAATGTAATTTTTTTAGTTTATTTCAAGTTCTAAAAGATTTGCTGTTCTTGACAGGAGAATAATACTTGAAACCCATTCAGCACATGACAAACTTTCTTCCACCTCATCTACAATGGCAGCAGAACTAGATACAAACATCAGTGACTTAATGATGTCCATCAATGGTAATTGGTTCAATGAAAACGATGTTATTTTCTCTTGAGTTACAAGAAGGTGAGATTAACTGAAAATGTTTTATTTTTGCAGATTCTTTAGTGTTGGACAAAGAAAATAAGATTGCTATAGATTTGACAACTGCAACCAGCTTTGATCAGCTCAAGTCGATAAAAACTAACCATAAAGAGCGCATATCAGTCATCTGTGACAAATCAGAACAATGCATCCAGAGAGATTATCTGGTATGTGCACCTATAGTTTCTATACTTGTTAATTCATAATTTGAAACTGATTATAGCATTATCAACGAAATCTTCTCCATGTGTTTACCTATCATTAAAAGTTGAATAATCATGAAACATTGAAAGTAGGTGTCAGACAAAATTACTTTTATTCAAACAGGTTGAGCAGGTTATGAATTTGACTCCTAAGAAACGAGACATCCCGATTCCCAGCATGGAGTCAATTGAGGAGATGAAAGCACATGTGAATCATTTCGAATCCATTGACATATCAAGACCGAAAGGCACTGACATTGTTTCGAGGAATCTGGACAGAACTCCATTTCAGGATGTCAACGGAGTAGTATAGTAGTATGATTTTATGTTTAAGGGGACAGACTCTTGTATGTTAAGCATATCTTTGTCATGGTCTTCAGATGTACTCATCGGCTGATGAGTTTAGTCTCAACACATAATCTCCTGGAGACTGTTGTATGGTTTCTATTGAAACTTGTATCATGTTATTTCTTAAGAGTTTAGAAGAATCTTCCTGCAAGATCATCATCATAGGCTCACTCACAGGATTTAGTCTATGTTGCAGTGCCTCGCATCATTGTGATAAAGATGTTGTAGCATAGACTAAACCGGCTCACATCATTGTGAGAAATTATTACAAGATTTACTAGCAGCTAGCCAATGGAAGAGAAGGCGGTCTTAATTTATATTCTCATGATGCATGGACCCAACTTGCAGGCTAGCATTACAGATGACCAAGGCATAGTATGATCAAGTCGGATTGCAATTAAATTAGTACAAAGGTAGAAATCAGTACCAAACATATGTATAAACTGATGTGAAAATAAGGTGCTTTCCCTTTCTTTGTTATACTACTACTACTACTACTACTTTTATGTTTATTGTGGAATGGAGCTGGTAGAAAGTTGGTATATGCCATTCTACTTTAAATTAGTAAAAATGAGATGTTTTCCAGTAACAGCAGTTCAACCTCCAATTTGTGGCTGTTGTTTGTTTTCATTTAATTAGTACTCTCCTAGTCTCATTACTATCCATTGGGCCTGACGAATACTTTTTCCATTCAGATGACTTGGCGATGATATATGTCCATTGTCCACCAAGCATCCTAAAAAAAGAAATAACAATCTGAAATCTAAACAAAATAACTAATCAAAGATCATTCATGTTAAGAACTTCTCCTATTTAGTAGTATCATGACGTTTAAATCCTAATTTATACTGGGTTTTAGTTGAGTCTTTTGCATTCCTCTTTTTTAAGTTGCAACTTTAATTTATTTTTAACGGAATGGAGGAGAAAATTTAAACGCGACATTTAAACATTGAATGTTGAATGCATTTATAGTCTTATTATTCATAAATTACATAAATTACTAACTATATAGTCTTTGCAACTAAATATATAATCAGGAGCGGAGGCACACAAAGATTACTTATTTTATGTCTCCAAATTATAATCGCTAAACAAAGATTTGAAAAATAAAAAAAGAATATCTCATTGGTCTCACCTTGTAAGTTCACCAAACAAAGAAAAGAGACAAAGAGAAAGAAAATATCTCATTGCACCGTGTATATGCATAGACTAATCTTCATTTTGTATCATCATATGATTTATATGCTTACTATATAAGTTATTAATTAGGTTTATATATTTGTTTACGTTACCACTTCTGTACTTAATTATATCATGAGGAACAGTTAGTCTTTCTTTTACCAGTTTTATATATGTACAAATTTTGTTTCATTGGACCGTCGCATAATATATATATGTACTAGTTGTTTAATTCATTAATTGAATAGTATTGGTCTTGAGAAATATCATTAGTGGATACCCATCATGTTCAATAAGAGTTGATCTGAAATTTGTAATGCTCCATGCAATTACATCCAAAAGAGTTTTTAAATCAAATTTAGACATTCAACAAAAGTAAGACAGACAGGTTGATTAGCTTAAATTAGTGACGGGTTGATATTGGTTGGATATTTGCTCCACTTAGCAATTAAGTTTAATCCTCATGATATTTTCGCTGCAAGTGGTGCTCTAAAACTAAACAAAATAAATATTCACATCTTGGTGCTCTTACACTTTTAAAGTTAAACAAAAGCTTAGTATATATATATTCAAAATAATGAAATTTATTATGCAAATGCTTATATGGTAGCCTTTACCATTAGCCAACATAATAAGCTATTTACCTCATGTGGTTATATTTTTTCATAACTTAAAGTTGATTTGTTTATATCCAAAATAGAATTGTTAACTAATTTAAAATCAAGATTATATATATTATCAACATAATCTAACAATCGGCTAGCAGTTAGACTATGAGCTAATTTTGTTAAACGGAACCTTACGAATCAACATTTTCACCATATTATTGAATTTAGTTATTAACCCAGTTTGACATTTTCAAAAACAATATAAATTAAGTTATATAAGATTATAAGCTAACTTACAAGTTGACACTAAATTGAAATTTTGTATGCATGCATTATGTGCTGAGCTACCTCGAAATATAAAATCTCAAGTTGATCAAATCAAGCTAAACTTCTGGATAGTTCCACAACCACCAAATCAACCTTTTGTGAACCAGTTTATCAACAGATACATTATGTATAATGTCAATCTCTTAAGTCTTAACATATGGTTTTCATTTTAACTTTTTGTACATATACATATTTCTGAAATGAATATCAATCGCTCATCTGTGATTGGGGGACTAATTAAACAAGCTTATCTTAATAATAATAATTAGATTATATAATCACATAATTACAATGTATCCATATAGCTAAGTACTAATTAATCTGCCTAGTGGTGCAGACAAGTTTTATTAATTATCAATAGTAGAAGATTATAATTAGCCGCAAATTAAAGTCCCGTCGGTCCAGTTACTAAATGAAACGTCCTAAACTTTTCCGATTAACAAAAACAAAAGAAACGTTAGTTTTCTATCTCGTAACGATCTGAATATAGATATCACCAGGTATGATCTTTTTATTTTTATTATATTAATTATATTTATTTAATATATATAAATGCACGGTTATACCCATATTCAAGGTTTATTGTAAATGTGTAAATTAACAGATTTGTAATTGCATCACTCAATCGACTATTCAGAAAACCAGTTTGCACCATCAAAGTCCCTTCAAAGTTTGAATTATTGAATTTCAAAAAAATGTCAGTTATGAGATCCTAATCTAAATGGTATGAACCATTCAAAATCAATAATGGTTTGACTGAAAATCTCGTAGTCAGGTGTTAGTACTCCAAATTAGTAAGAAAGAGATGATTTAGGGGCAAATTACCATTGCGACTTAAATGCTTCGATTTAAATGTCTGAATAGTGATTACAATTGTAGTGAGATTGTTAAAATTATGTTTAGTATAGAATTGTAATTGGATAGGGTATTATAAGTTTGTTATATAGGTAGAGAAAAATGTTGCTACTGTAGAGTCATTTCAATCTTCGGCATTTAAATGTCATAACAAACACAAAATTTCCAAGTAGCATCTAAATGGGCATTTGGATGCTACTTCCAATCAGCCTCTAAGTGTGTTGCCATATTATGGTAGTCTTTCAAGTTCACGAATGAATATCTGAGTTAGTCAATGGTGTTCGTTTAGTGGAAGAACACTCATGTTTGTATAGGTTCTTCAAATTTCGAATGTTTTTCATCGTCAATTAGGGTTCTTACAAAATTTGGAATTTCTTGTATAAAACTCTGATTTAGTGTTTTTTATAAAGATAAATTTGTATTAGTTATCTATTACTTTCATAGTTATTAATAAAGGTTATCTAGATTAATTAAAATTAATGAGTATATTTTATAAGGGTATTATAGTGAAGTTATATATTATAAGTGTATTTTAATATAAAGAATAATAATTTATGATCCGTCGCACTTAAAATTATAAATAAATTGACTTTAAATAGAAATTAATGGATTAGATTGAATTACATACCACGTGGCAATCATCCAACGAATATTTATACTTAACTCGGTATGAAACTGACCCGAAAATATAAAATTTCAAGATACGTACTCCTACGATGTTGGAGGTTTCTTTCGGTTCAAAGACTAGCTAATATTTAATGACATGCATAATTGCATATATAATATATAAACGTTGGTTGTTTATTATAAATCGCGTTTTCAGGCATCTTCATTGGTGTAATTAGCCGGTATAATCTATAATTATTAATCATATAGTACGTATATACCACGTACGTCCAATCGAGATATCTTCATTTTGATTGGCGGTTGTGTTTCTTAGAAGGTACGTGAAACATGTTAAGGGGAAAAGTATATTGTTGTTTACGTCATTGATTAGCTACTCAAGCATAGACAAGTTAATTTGAAGAAGAAAATAAAACAGAAAATAGTGTATTTTCAAAATATAAGTTGAACGAGTTTAAGGTCCAACTGTAATTATAAGACCACCCTCAATAGGAGCTCCGTGGCACCCCCAACGGGCCGAGACGCCGCGCCGTAAGGCGCGGCGGCTGCTGCCACGTGTATTTTCATTTTTTTTTAAATTTAATTTTTATCCGTTTTAAACGATAATATCACTAAATATACTAAATAAAAAAAATTAAAAAATCACCAACGGCTACGTTTTTTCAAGATCTATAAAATGAGACCAAATTTGATTTTTTTATTTTGAATTTTGAATTTGAATATGAATATGTCAGACATCTCGTGAAGCATCTTGTCAGCCACTTTAATTTTATCTGGACTTGTCAGCCACTTTAATTTTGTCGGGACTTGTCAGCCACTTTAATTTTGTCGGGAATCCAATGTTGAAGTGACTCAACTATGACTAATGATTGACTCAGCTAATCGTCTATATAATGGAGGCATGAAACTCATTTGTAGACACAACATCCTCATTCCTTCTTCCTCTGTATTAATCATGTTCAACCCAGTTCAAGAAAACAGTACTTCATCCGAGAATAGTTCGTCATCTGATGAACTTCTCGATGTCGCTTCTACATCCAGTCCTTTCATACGAATGCAAAACATGATATTCCAGACATGCCAAATATAATCCAACACTACCAACAACAACAAGTCCAGCCACGACGTAGCGGCTACACACGTGCTTACATTCGCTTGGAGCGAGACTACTTCGGTGTTCGTCCAACATATGCACGGTATTTTCGACGGAGATTCAGAATGGAGAGGCCTTTGTTCGAACGGGTGGTTGGAGGTGTGGTGCATCAAGATGACTACTTTGTATGCAGACCAGATGCTACTGGCCGGCAAGGGTTAACCACACTACAAAAATGTACTACCGCAATTCACATGCTCGCTTGTGGGGCATCTGCTAACTCGGTTGATGAGTATTGTCGGCTCGGTGAAAGTACGG
>JAYMSP010003169.1:0-20808 GCA_036897095.1 Plantago elongata
GTGAAGTATGTAGAAGCTAAATTAGTTTAAATTTATATTCGTATATGTTGGTATAAACCTCGACGGAAGACACTTCAAATTGATATATGTATGAAGAAATAGTAGCTAAATTAGTTTAATTTGAAGTATTAATATGTAGTAGGATTATATTTAGAATTAGTTGAGTGTTATGAGACCGTTATTTTGATTTTTGATTTTGGAAAATATGTTAATTTTACTAAGTTGAGTAATTGAATGTTTACGGTAGTATACAAGGTATGTCAACTTTGAGATAATGAATTGATTCGATTTAAAATTATCCATTGTAGTAGTTTTGAGACCGTTTGATGATTAACGACGGAATTTAGTAAGACCTAATAAACTTAGATGTGTCAGGTTAAAAATGAGTACTGGCCGGGAATTGATGTACCATCATAAAGTAAATGTGAGAGTTCGACGGAGTTTTGTGAAAGGAGTAGAAGCTTTTGTTGATTTTGCAATGTCACATCCGTCATGTGTAAATGAGGGGTTGATAATGTGCCCTTGCATATTGGAAAGGCCGATACATTCCAAGCCAGTAGACCGGGCAAAAACGCTGATACATTCAAAGTTCAAAAGGACGATGATCGAGAAATTTCTATTTTCAGAAATTCTGGGAGAGCTAAGGGGAAAAAAGTCAGATTTATTGGAATGATGAGAGGGAGTACAACACAACACACTATTATGTCCTCTCTAACTGTGCTGAAGTTGAAAAATATATAGCGATTTTTGCTGGGTAAGTTTATAATTAATAGTCATACAAATATGTTACTTCGCAATATATAGACCTTTCCTAATTTAGAATGCATGTTATCATCTGAACAACGTATTTAAAGAGTCTTGCAAAGAATCTAATTATGGCAGATGATGAAATTGAAAACCTGCTTGATGATAAGTTGCCTTCAGAATTTTCATATTGGTTCAAGAACTATGTCCATGATCCAGTGAATAAAATCACCTGTCTATACTTAGAGTCTCTAGCTCAGCGAGCAGAATATGCTGAGCGAGCTACGTGATGGTAAGGGGATTGCTAGGCACCATTATGGGTCACGAGCTCCTGTCACAGATGTTGTGATGTCGGTAAGTTTCCTTATGACTTATTACATGAATTTTTTCATATTCATGCGTCTGTTTCAAATACTTTTTTGCATTTACGTTAGTCGAACTCGATTCACTAATCATTATGCATTTTGAATATTGTTCAACAACTGGCTAACTAGCCAGTTACACTCCTTCAACAATTGAGAAAGGGGAAGTCGAAGAATGGTGTTTGGGTGGACCAGAGAGCAAAGAAAATTGCGGTACAAACCTTTCTTAAATTACAGTTTATGAGTTTCTTTTATTTACTTGATTAATTCTAAGAAATTGATAACAACTTGAACTTATATATGCACTTGATTAATATTGCAGACTAAGGTGGAGAGGAGGATCGCAGAGAGTATGGAGATTGATCAGGAGTTGACTGTTGAAGAACAGGACAAAATCTTCTTAGAGGTCAACCCACCAGACGAGAGGAATCGGGTTTATGGTGTAGGTAGTCAAGGAGTTGATCTTGCGGCCAACTATTCCATTGGCCAGTCCTCTGCATCAGTTGAGTCGATAACATTGTGACTCCTCTCCAGAACGAGATTGATACTCTGAAAATTACAGTTGAGTCGCACCAGGCCCGTGTCGATCGAGAGATCGCAAAGATGAGGCGGATGATGTCCCTTATGACCCAAGGACATAATCCTGATGATCCTCCTCCTTTTTCTTCTTAGTTCTTACTTTTATTATCCGAACACTACTGTTTCTATGAATTCAACTCGATAATATTAAGATACTTACTTGTGTATGAATATTTTTACTATATTCCGGTTTCTCATTAATTTATGAACTTTTCGTGCAATTCAACGGTCTTTCTTCATTATAATTGTATTGAGTGACAAGCAGGTTAAATACAATCGAATTAGGTATTCAAGAAATAAAAAAAATTTAAAAATCTGTGCAATTTAACGACGGATAACACATTCTCCGTCGCTAAATCCACGAATAAGGACGATTTGTCCTAATCCGTTCTAACGACAGATAATGATCATCCGTTGTTAAATGTAACGACGTCAGGACTTTAACAACACTCGTTTTCACAACGGACGGTTTATTCGTCGCTAATAATTTAGCGACGTATCGGTACTGATATAACGACAGATAATACCGTTGCTAAAACCTACCATTTTTGTTGTGTAAGAATATAAAACAATAGAACACATATACATCAAAGATGTTTAACAATATATCACAAAATCATCTATGTTAACTTATTAAAATAGTGAATATTTTGTCACCGTCTCAAAGAATTACGAAAATTCATATTTATTTAAAATACGATATAAATGGAAATAACTTAAATTTTTATATAAAATTATAATTTGAATTAATTTTTTTTATTCCAATCGTATTCAAACAATCATTTGTTTGAATTTATATCATTATCAGTTATCACACAATTCTGCTAATGATATATGACAATGACGATACATATGAATATAGGATATGTGTAAACTTTAAGGATAGTGTTGAGGTCATTTCTTGATCACTACTACTACTTAATGACCAACAAGGTTTAGTTTCATGACCACAACACATACAGCATCCTTGTCATGAGTCTGATTTTCATTTGCATCTAACATCTTCTTTCCTAATACCTTCCCACGTTTGTGCAATATGTAATTCCCATAATTCAATTCAGATAATTACAGTTACAAAAAAAAAAAAAATTATACATAAAATATCAAGGTCTCAAAAGTTTCTTTTCTAAATGATAAAAATTATATTAATACTTCCAAAAATATACAAAAGCATAAAAAATAATCAGGATCAAATTCCAAATTACATCAACATATTTTAACACTATTCCAAACCAATATAAAAATAATCAAATTCTAAACCAAACATAAGCTCTTAGAGTTTAAACTCTGTTTTCAACTAGTAAGTTTTTGTTCTCTTCAACTGAAAATTTATTCAGTTCAGTTCAGTTCAGTATCCTTTACTTCAGTTCAGTTCAGTTTAGTTTTATTAAATTTAATAAATTTCAATTAAAAATATCATAACTACAATTAAATTTCTCTCCACAGTCCAACCAATAAGTTCACAGGCCGAATGGCATGACGTCAATATAAAACCAAGAAGTTGAAGTACCAAAGAAGTTGAAGTACCATCACGTCAATATAAAACCAAGAAGTTGAAGTACCATAAGTATAATACAATCAACCCAATGAAAACAACTCAGTGAGACAACTTCAACTCTAACTAATAGTTAAAAGTTCGAGGCATTTTTTAACCATTAAAAAAAAAAACAATCAACACATTTGCAAACTACAGTATGCGATTATCATTAGATCAAATCCAAGTGTCCAACAATGCAATTATGCTAATCCCACCATTAGACTGAGTCACTTCAAAGTTCAAAAAACATTCTTTCCATTCCCACTCCTTCAGAGATTTATACGGAATTAGTCAGCCTACTGATGAAACTATTGACAATCACTCTGACATCTCACTCTCTCTATATATAAACCAACCAAATGCAACAATTCTCCTCAAAACAATCTCAAAAATGGACTTTCTAAAAAGTTTCATTACATGTTTCTTCCTCTCTTCAGCCTTACTAACAAATGCTGATAAGAAGGTGAACTCACCACCTTGCCATTTCCTTACAATATTCAACTTTGGCGATTCGAATTCGGATACTGGAGGGATCGCAGCAGCGTTCTATCCGCCTGCTCTGCCCATGGGTGCAACATTCTTCCATAAGCCGGCTGGCAGGGCATCGGATGGTCGCCTCATTATAGATTTCATCTGTAAGTCCAATAACATCTTACATCTCCTTTGATCAATGCAATGGATAGTTCATTGCTGCTAGCAGTACTCAGAATGTATTATTCTATTAATTTGTTTTCTCTCTGATGAAGCCGATCATCTGGGGTTACCGTATTTGAGTCCTTACCTGGATGCGCTCGGGTCAAGTTACCAGCATGGTGCAGACTTTGCGACAGGCGGTGCAACAATTATGCGGCCTAATGATTCATGGTTTGCAACTGGTGTTAGTCCTTTCAATCTTGAAATCCAAGTTGAGCACTTTACTCAGCTCAAGGACAGAACATCTGATCTTTACAACAAATGTTAGTTGAATACTAGTATCTCGGTTCTTGCACAACACAAGTTTACGTATTTCATTAACTATATACTCGATTAACTTATCATTGTGCAAACTTATTAACTCTGTCTTTCAGCGAAAGATGAATGTCTCTTGAAAAGGATACCGAAACCCAGTGACATCTACCAGGGACTCTTCACAATCGACATAGGACAAAATGACATAGCTGCTGTCCTTAGAAACTCTAATTACGAAAAACAGTTATCAGCCATACCAGCAATAATCAGCCAGTTTGTTTCACAAATACGCGTAAGTTACAAAACAGTTTATTAACTTGAGTAACTCGATTTCAGTTAAGTAAAAGCTTCAAATACTATGACTTTTGTAGATTCTTTATCAAAGAGGGGCGAAGACGTTTTGGATTCATAACACAGGGCCAATCGGCTGTTTGGCAATCTCAATAGCTAGAGTGAAAGATCCTGCACGAGGCTATTTGGATGCAGTCGGTTGCATAAAAAGCCAAAATGACATAGCCGTGGAGCTTAACAAACAGATGAAGGTCGAAGTTGTGAAGTTGAGAGCAGAGCTTTCGGATGCTGCTCTAGTCTACGTGGATATGTACAAGGCAAAGTATGACCTTATCGCTAATGCCAAAATCCAAGGTGATCGACACTATGATTCCTCGACTAATAATGAACATAAGATGACAGAACATCGCCTTGTATTTGACTGATCTCATCCTTTTCTTCTTACTTGCAGGATTCATAGATCCTTTCAAAGTATGTTGCGGTTATCATGGAATCGGCTATGACGTATACTGTGGAAACAAAGGAACTGTGAATGGAACTGAAGTTTTTGCAGGTTCTTGCCAAGATCCTTCCAGAGTTATAAGTTGGGATGGTGTACACTACAGTGAAGCTGCGAATCAGTGGATCACCAACCAAATAGTCAACGGTTCCCTGTCTGATCCGCCTGTAGCTATCTCACAAGCATGCTACAATCAAAGGTCTTCAAATCATTAATGTAGTAAAAGAAGAACACACAGCCATTGATCCGATTCATCAAGTGTAAACATTCCAAAATTCAAAGTGAAAGTTATATATACGCCCATGTAAAAGCATAAATATGTGAATCTTTGCTTTGCTTTCAATTAAAGAAAGTAACAAGCATTCAATAAAAGCAGCAGCAAAGATCTTAGTTCATTACAACATGTGTTAGTGCAGTAACTAGTGATTAAACTATCATAATTTGGCTTAACAATGACACATTCTTGCAGCAGATTATAATATTAAAGCAATCAAAAAGAGTAAAATGTTATAATTCATAGACATGATTGTGTTTTCCCAAGAACATATATCTGTCTAATTCCTGAAAACATGCCTTAATTCATGCATAAAAAAGCATGAGACAAAAAGGAAAATGTGTGTATTTCATGGGAAATATGTGTTTGCTTAAATCTTATGGAAAAGTTAACCAAACTGGAAAGTAAGTTTGTACAAAACTAACCTACACCAGCAAACCAAACTCTCCTTTTTTACACTACATTACAGACAAACTAGTCAGCTGTAAAGCAACAAGAATTCTCTATAAAAACCCATGTGAAGAATCAAAATTTCATATTGGCAAAATGGAAATTATGAGACATTTCCTTCTTGGAATCTTGTTCCTCCTATCAACTTTTCTTGTGAATGCTGATGACCCGATGAGCTTACCAACTTGTGATTATCCTGCTTTGTATAACTTCGGTGATTCCAATTCTGACACCGGAGGAATTGCAGCAATATTCTATCCTCCAGGGCCACCTTCCGGTGAGACTTACTTTGGAAAACCATCAGGCAGGGCCTCAGACGGACGCCTGATCATAGACTTTATTGGTACAATCCTGAAATCTTTATGAAAATTTCATCAGGCCACAATATTTTACAAGGGCTAATTTTCTTGCTTTCTTGCAGCTGACCATCTTGGATTGCCATTCTTGAGCCCCTACCTGGACTCACTCGGGGCTAACTTTCAACACGGTGCAAACTTTGCGACAGGCGGTGCAGCCATAATGAGGCCAAGTGAATCGTGGTTTGAGAATGGTGTCAGCCCCTTCAATCTTGAAATCCAAGTTGAGCATTACACTCAACTCAAAGAAAGAACAACAGATTTCTACAAAGGTGAAGATTAATTAACCAGCTTAACCTATGAAACAGATATAGCTACAAACTAGTATGTTGTTTAATTTCTTTTTTAAGTTGCAGAAAACGAGAAGACTATCTGGGAAAATCTACCAAGGCCTGTGGATATACCAAAAGCACTTTTCACAGTGGATATTGGACAGAATGACATTGTTGCAGGGCAAAGAAAGTTAAGCTTTGATCAGCAAATTGCAGCTCTTCCTGATATAATTAGCGAGTATTCAATACAAATCAGAGTAAGTTAATTGTAGAGTTATTCATTTAATTATGCAATAATGATTCTTTACATGCAAACATTTGCGAGAGACCGTCTATCACAAATAAAAAGTCAACATTGGATATTTAATTAGAAACGCCATATATTTAATGTCAAAATCATGTGTATAATAAGCTAACTATTATTTGCATTTTGCATTTCTAAAAATTTAATATTTGTAGCTAAATATGTTATGGATGATTTGGCTCTCCCAGAGAGTGCAAAAGGAGTTACCGATAAGTTCGAATATTTGGTAGTGAATCGCGACAAAGATGTCAATTCACACGAATATGAAACGTAAAGGGGTCAATTTGCAAATATTGAAACTTTAGAGTCAAGTATAGAATTTGAACATCAAGCTTGTTAGTTACTTACTACTTTCTACGTCACACAGGTTACCATTTTTTACCATTTCAGTGCTCGTTCAAAGGTTTCATTTTCATTTTTGACGAAGTTTACTTCCACTAGTAAGAGTAATCATATAATAATCACTTATTTACAACTTTACCAGCTTAATGTCTCTTTTATATTTATTAAAATTATCATTTTTCAATTTAAATAATACTAACTTTTCAATCTTCTAAATTTTGTTGTCCATAAAATAAACGGAAACCTTATCGCGAACGGAGGAAGTAGTACATTTGGTTCTTCAACAATCATACTAACAAAATGAACCATGTGAATCTTCCAAAATGGAAAATTGGAGTTCCTCATAACAACCATCCGATTTTGCCGGCTTTAAGTTGTTAGCCACGTGTACTCGAACGTGTAATGCATGCCGGGTACGAAAGATAAACAGAGAACAAGAACCTCGTGACTTCTCACCTTATCGTTGTATTTCAGTTACAAACAGTATTCAGTCTTAATCATTCAACATAAGTTACTCATTTCGACACATGTGGATACACGATCACTTTTGCTTTAACATTCACATGTATGTTGTAGAATCTTTACCAAAGGGGGGCTAGAACATTCTGGATACACAACACGGGCCCCATCGGTTGCTTACCGATCACCGCAGTTAAAGTGCAAAATCCTGCCCCTGGATACCTTGATGAATACGGTTGTGTTCAAGATCAAAACAATGTTGCAATGGAGTTTAACAGGTTACTCAAACTTGAAGTTCAAAAGCTAAGAACAGATCTGTTTGATGCTTCCATTGTTCATGTGGACATGTATGCTGCTAAGTATGAGTTGATCACCCAAGCCAAGTATCAAGGTATGATCATCTCCACTTTTCTACTTAATTTACCGATGAATTGTATATGTTTGATTGTGCGATTTGTTTGAAATCTGTAATATATATATACCATTTGGGAATGTAGCCATATTCATGTCGCATATTTGGATGAAAAAACATAATTTATTTACCATTTGGGAGGGTAGCCATATTCCCAGACTCGCGAACAATAAGAATAATAATTTGTCTCTTATATTTTCGTACTCGCAATCATTCTCCTTATCAAAATGTAACTGATACCCTGGATGTGCATTCTACAGGATTTCAGGATTCATTCACAATATGTTGTGGCTATCATGGCATCGGCTATGATGTTTACTGCGGAACCAGTGGCACCGTGAATGGCACAACAGTCTATGCTGGTTCTTGTGAAGATCCTTCAAGAGTCATAAGTTGGGACGGCGTGCACTATACTGAAGCCGCAAACAGTTGGGTTGCAACCCGAATAATGAATGGTTCTTACTCGGATCCACCAGTTGAGATCACAAAAGCATGCCATAAGCAAATGTGAACATATGTCGATGTTTAATATCAATATTTAATTTATACATTTGTTAATATAAATAAGCTACTTGAACTGAAAGCAATAAAATGATTATGTTACAAAGATCTTGACGTATATGTATAAATCCAGTCTGAAAGCCGGTCCTTATAATCATCAGTTCAACGTTCAAAATTTGGACTTTGGTATACCGTAAGCATGCAACTACAGAGTTAACTATGCATATGTACAATATGTTGAAACTAGAATCAGCTTGTGACTGTTTGTGATAAACCTAACCTAAAGTACAAGCGTAGTTTCCTCAAGAAAAAGAAGCAGAAAGACATGGTATTAACTACAAAACATATGATAAGAACGAGAAGAAACATCCTGCCTTGGCCCGTTGCTTTCCTCTTCATCTCCTAGTTCATCATCCACGACTTCAAATCTACATCAAAAACAGTAAGGAGATGCATCTATGTTGCACAATTCTACGTATAAATATTATGTGATGTCTCTCCTAAAATGCACCTGATTAAAGTTTAACAGGAGAGCTGGAAAAGCACTCACTCTTCTCTTTCCTTGTCAAAATGGATTACTTTCAACACAACCCATGCATCAGTCTCCCCATCCTTTTGAGGAATCCTTGCGGCTACTTGAATCAAAGTTACAAGCCAGTGAGAGTGAGATGGTGCGTTCAAAGTCCAAAGCAATTTCACGAAAATGCATAGGATAGAGAATAGATCAACACGTACATGTTCACCCTTCAAATCTGCAAGAGACTCCAGGTGAATTTTTATGGATAAAGATGTTTTGGCGACATTTGGATCGCGTTTCCTCCTCTTAGTAGACTCTGCAATTACCATTTCCATGTTACATTCGTGATACCCAGTTGTCAATATTCATGTGTAGATGTCATATCCTACTTACCGTAATCCCCTCTTAATCTATAGGTACAGACATACAATACAACAAGCAAATACAAAATATTCTCTTGAGGAGAAGTCATTGTACATATCTAGCATGCAACTAATCGAAATAATAAATTCCAAGAACTACATATAATTTACATCTTCAACATTAACACATAACTGCCTAAGCATATCTAGTCAAGTTAGAGTTCAATAAATGTCTGTTCATTGTTGCAACAAACCTGGCTTTTTTCGAGGTTGCCCTGCAGTCCCAGAAGGCAGTAATGCATCAAGTTGTTCAAGCAATCTACTGGAAATACTGCACAAAAAATATAAAAAGCGCCTCGTATAAGATAATATGATATCAATGCACTTACATAAGTTTCAAAAGTACTGCGAGAAGTCAAGTAACACCAACAAAAAACCTAAAAGCAAAGAGTAGACATTTGTGTTATGACTTATGAGAAAGCTATAGCAGTTTCGAGAGCGATGATGAAGTTCGATCAGAAAATCATAAAGCATCTTAATACAAGCAGAATCGAGACATACATCACTTCCTCCCCAGAGAGCTCTTTGGCTTGCTTGTATAACATCTTGAGCATTGATAATGAATCATCACCAGGCTTCTCGACCACTGTAGGAGTTGTATGAACACAAAGACAAAAGGAAAAGGAAAAAGAGGGTGTTAGATCTATCATAGGAGATCTTAAACGTATAATATGTCAAATGCAAGGTGTTCTTTCACATCAATACCACATTAACAATTGATTAAAGAACACATAAAAACCTACATTGTAAACTATAATTCAATCAGGGTGAACATAAGCCGCAAAACTGCATTTCATAATAATAAACACACTGACAAATGATCAAATCTCACATTAAATTTACATAACCATTGGTTAAAGTTCACATTAAAACCTACATTGCAAACTTCAATTTCTTTTTTTTTTTGAAAAAGGGAAATATAATCTCACTACTTGCCCAGTGTTCCTTTTCTCATATAGTATATTTTTTAATCGGATTTTATATACATGATGTTTTCTCAGGCTGCCACGTGGATCTCGGTCTTATTGTTTTCTCATTTTCTTTTTACATCCAATTATCCATTACGCAGTTACTTCTTCCGTTCAAAAAGAATAAAATCTTATTTTTATAAAAGTACCATATAATTAGAGAATAAACTAGTTAATAGTTAATGTAACATAGAAATTAACATGTTAATGATTTCCATTCCTGTTGAAACTTGGAAGATTAAATTACTTTTAACTTCAAAAGAAAGCCTTAGAAATTTATTTCTAATTTTACATAGAGTTGTACAGAGGTAGGTTTAGTTACCAATTCTTGCAACCGGAATTCTCATCATGCAGATGAATTTAGGAGTTGCACGTTAGTGAGTATTTTGAAATGGACAACGAAACGTAACTCAGTTGGTTAGACGCTTCAACTCTAATGAGTTGCGTTAGACGCTTCAACTTTAATTTATATGTCTATGAGAGTCACTTCAAGAAAAAAATGAGTATTCAAAATAGTTTCGGATTTCAGGACATATAATCTGTTGACGTTAAATCTCATTCACATTTTCACAATTTCATTCCGTTTCGGTGAGATTTATAACCAGTGGTTTTGTGACCAATTCTCTTGCAAGCGGACAATTGGCCTCAACATTCTCCTTTTTCTAATCACACAAATCAATACTACATTATTTAATTTATAATCACCATTATAAACAGAGTTGTTCTCACATTTTATTTCCATCATCAATTTGGTTCATCTTGAATCTGATTCAAGATCCTCATAATTCCAAAGGTAAGATTTAAATCCTCTTTAACACATCTTGATCTTCCATCATGTTGCAGTAATGTCACAAAACTCGAAATCAAAAACCATAAATATCATTCATTTATGTTCTGAATCAGTCAACCAGGTTCGCCTCCATGCTCGATTCGTAGAGGCATTGATGCGTGTTCTGATCATGAACAATGTTACATGAATGTTCCACAAGTGAAAACGAAGATTCATAATAGACGCGTTGTTCATGCGGATTTAATTCTTTTTTTTTAAGTGTCATTTTGAGAATTGTTCATTCATTTTGCAGCCAGCTGATTAAACGTTGTTGTTGCTGTTGTTGATATGGTAACACCTTTGAGGCGCCTCACACGTTCAAAGTGCGTCGTAATTCTACACCCCTAACACTAAACTTTTCATCGCAGGTTATTATAATTTAGACGTTGATTTACTGTGTATACATATATGCAGCTCGAACGTGAGAAGACCATCAAATGAAAGAATGAGGATGATCATAACGACATGTGTGGGAGCTGTAATCGGATTCTTCCTAGGGGTGTCATTTCCTGCAGTTTCAATATCAAAGGCGCGCAGACAAACAGACTTATATAACATGTCAAATTTCTTACTAGTTAGTGTACTACTTCATTTGATCATTTACTGATGATGAATACAATGTACAGGATCATTTACCGGCCAACATGTTCCCGTCTATTGACTTTGCTTACATCGAAGACAAGACCTCCGGTCTCTCAACCCAGGCACTATTGAACATATGGTCTTCTCTTCACGGTCAAACTGGACAGGAACACAAGTTCAACAATACTAAGGTGAATTTCATGCCTCTAGTACTGAAATGCAGCTTGTTACTACATTCTAACTCTCAAGAACACCGCCATTGCCTACTACGTTCTGCAGATTTGGGCACCCAATAATCCCAAGGGTGCTGAGAGACTACCACCTGGTGTTATTGTAGCAGAATCTGATCTCTACACTCGAAGATTGTGGGGTCTCCCCAACGAGGTATGAATATGGTTATATGTTCATAATACTGCTTGAAAATGTTAATGCAGAATCTAAGATGTAACTCATACTGGCTTCTCGTTTACTTTCAGGACTTGATAATTAAACCGAGATATCTTGTCACATTTACGGTTGGGTATGATCAGAAAGACAACATTGATGCTGCGGTGCAGAAGGTAACTAGAATCCAGCTTCTGCACGTAATAGCTTTTACGTATGTAATAAATTGCTGTTCCTTTCTTACAGTTGACAGAGAACTTCCAAGTTTTGTTGTTTCACTATGATGGTAGGACAAGTGAATGGGATAATGAGTTTGAGTGGTCTAAACGAGCTATCCATGTGAGCATACGTAAGCAGACTAAATGGTACGGAACACGAAATATGTTCCTGGTTCATAGTGTCATCCTGTTTGCAGTGATTTTGTCATGCAGAATGTCAACTGTGATATATTTCTGTAATTAGGTGGTATGCAAAGCGTTTTCTGCATCCTGATATAGTGGCACCCTATGATTACATCTTTATTTGGGATGAAGATTTAGGCGTTGAGGACTTTGATCCAGAACAGTGAGTAGAAAGATGGTCTAGCTTATTTCCAGTAAAAAGGACACGATTGTATATCATAATTTTCGTCCCATGACAGATATATACAACTCGTCAAGAAACATGGATTGGATATATCCCAACCTGGTTTATCTGCTGACAGTGGAATGACATGGCAGATGACAAGAAGGCGAGAAGACACTGAAGTACACAAGTACGAACACCATAAGTTCCGTGTATCTTGTAACTCCCTTAAAGCAGTTGCAGGGTAAATCTAACTACAACTTGCAGGGAGACAGAAGAGAGGGAAGGCTGGTGCACAGACCCTCACTTGCCACCCTGCGCCGCGTATGTTGATGAAACTTACTCCTAATACGTATAAAACTACACATTGTTCTGCTCATCAGTATTTTTATGTCTACAGATTTGTCGAGATCATGGCTCCAGTATTTTCGCGTAAGGCATGGCAATGTGTCTGGCATATGATTCAGGTATCAAGAAGTTGCTTATCTTTCTACTAGTTACATTGACTTTTGAAGATGAAGATGGACATCCCTAAAGTCTACCAGTGATATATTTGGTCTATTTGATAATCTCATATGATGCATCATTTTGACATTTCTGCAGAACGATTTGGTCCATGGGTGGGGTCTGGATTTCGCTCTGAGGAACTGTGTGGAGGTTAGTTATCAGATCTTTTTATCGCTATCAAAGCCTCATTCTTGATAATAAAAGATAACAGTTTTCGCTTCTGCTAACTCTATGAAGCAGCCTGCCCATGAAAAGATAGGAGTTGTCGATTCCCAGTGGGTTGTGCACCAAACTGTCCCTTCACTTGGAAATCAGGTACTCATGTCATCTCTAAATAGGAATAAGCTTCTTCAGAGTTTCTAACAGGTACATTCTCTTCACAGGGCCAAACTGAGAGTGGCAAGGCTCCATGGGAAGGGGTACGCAACACTAACTCGTGTGGTGTATCTGTGTTTGACCTGTGCAGGTTCTAAACTATGGTTCAATTCTTGTCAATGATTTAGGTGAGGGATAGGTGTAAGTACGAATGGACTATGTTCCAGGATCGCCTCATTGCAGCAGAGAAGGCGTATTTCGAGTCCATGGGTATGGATGCCACCAATATCACCACAAGTTGGGTGGATATTTAGAATTTGTTGGCAACAGAACTAACTTGGATTGTGTTTGTTCAGTTGCCAGAATTGTGGCATTTTGGCTTTACAAAGCTAAAACTAGTCTAGAAAAATAGTTCAGGTAGATATATTTTAATTCATTCATTCATTGTAGTTCCTATATACATCTGCCTGCTAGTAAAAAATATCACCTTGCATCTTACATGTTTGTTTAACAGCAACCAGGGCAAAAAAAATAAAAAATTACATGTATCCTTTGGTGATTTCTTTTTCCAGCTCGCTGAACTCCCAGGCATCATCTGCCGAGTATTCTCCTGAAAGCGTACAGTTATTAATTCAGTTGTGTAGACGAGTATATTTGCCTGAGCAAAAGGCAAAACGAACAACTGATAATGTATACAACGAGGCTTACCAATTGAGTCCCTACGTAAAGCTGTCATGTGTGCGCAGCTGCAGAAAAATCATGAAATTAAAGGTAGCCGTGTAGATGTTAGTTGTTAAAACCTGTTTAGATATTAACAAGATCAGGAAACCATCTTACCTGCCCAGAGCCTTCCCAAAATCAGCACAAAGAGATCGGATATAGGTTCCTTTTGAACAGGTTACACGGAAAAGCACATTTTGTCTGCAAAAGGATTAAAAAAAACATGTAAACTGGACATGAACATTGGAGGTGGATCGAAAGGGAAGTTTGTTTTACAAGGACTATTTTCAAATAACCTGTCATCTAAACTCCTCTCAACATCGAATTGGTATATTGCTATCCTTCTCGGTGCAAGTTCGATAGTTTCTCCTTTCCTAGCTCTATCGTACATTCTCTGTCCACCAACCTACGATATGCAAAATCTTGCATTTAGCTGAGCTTTGCAAGCATCATATTCAACTGATACAAAAGCAGTTGGTAGGCATGTTTACCACTAGTTTTTCAGTTAGCTTTTCAGCTAGCTTTTCAACTCAATGAACTTTTTTTTGATAAAAACTTGTTACGTGAACGTGCAGATTTTAGCTGGTTTGATAAACTAATGAAGTTAGCTTGTTGAAAAAAAAGCTACCTGACAAGCTACCAGCTAACTTTTCAGCTACCGGCTAGCTTTCCAGCTGAGCCAAAATACATTCATAAATATGTATGTATGTATGTATGTCATACCCATGAATACAGATACTATTATGGGCAAGCAAACAGCTACAAATTCATTTATTAGAATGTTATAAATTGCAGCTGGAAATTCAAAATGCAAATAGTCATAATTTTGAACAGGGAATCATACTTTGATAGCAGAGAACATCGGAGGTACTTGTGATATCTCTCCCATAAAGGTTGCAGCAGCTTTCTTCATATCCGCATCCTTGATGTGTTCCCAAGGCTCCCGTTGGATGACCTGAATCACAAAACACATATAGTGAAAAAACAAAACGTCATTAGATTGCTACTTGTGTCAATGAAATCTGCAACAGATAAGGTCAGAGTAATCCTGTCAAATACATAAATTTGCACTATTGAGAGTTGGCAAGATATTTGTATATGACCCAGTATAACAATTTATGTGATCAACAGCAAGTACTTTATTAGCAGCTATTTTGTACTCAGGAAATTAAACTTACAGGTGAATCAGCATCCCAGGTAGAAGTAGCTTCCCCGAGTCTAAAGATTCCACTATATCCCTTTGTCATGCCTTGGTATCTGTAATAGAAAGAAATTAACTCTTTGAATGGAAGGTATTCACAAATCTTCTCTTTTTTATTATTATCAAACTCTACAAAAGGAAGAGCTCGAAATAGAAAAGTTTCAAATAATTCCAGCCAATAGAGACGCACTTTACAGTTTACCTGTCAACCACCTTGGTAGCTTTACCAACGCATACAATCAATAAACCAGTTGCCATAGGATCTAGAGTTCCAGCATGCCCCACCTGCAGAAGTTAAGTTTGTCACAAATAATCTAGCATGATCTCTCTTGCGAATGTCGGATATCACACTTCGAGCAGAGTTGTAAAGAATCACCTTCTTCACTTGGACTAGTCGCCTCAGCTTTCCACAGACTGTAAACGAAGTCCAACCTGTTTAAACTGCAGTTAGTATAGAATTTCATGGTGGACTAATCAATATGCAATGCAACCATTTCATGAAAAAAAAGTACGTCAGTTTCTTCTCTTGCATAGCCAATAGCCACTGGGTAGATACTCATCATCTAAGTATCAAGTGAAACTTTATTGGCAATCTAGTCTAATAATCTTTAGCACATATAGTCTCCAACATATGATAGCAGAGAACACATGTGCAGCTTGCTTCATTTGAGCCTTCACTCAGCTAGCAAGTTATTTGCTCACCTCTCTGGAAACCCCAATTCACATTTCTTTTTCATGGTAAATTTGATGCATTATTTCCTTTCTATCACATGTCAATATTAACAGGTTAATTTTCAAATCCTTGCCAGACAGATACATGACACTGAATGAAACAAATAGTCTCCAAATCAATGGATAACCAAAAAGGAAAATCACCTTTAGGTTTGTTCACCAAAACCATAGTCCCGTTAGGACCATCCCACTTAGGCGGAAGCCCCAGGCTCCTACTTGAAAAGAATGGCTCCATGGCCGCAGCATCACCATTGTCATTCGGTAATTTCTTCAAACCCTTGAAGAAATCCCCCACTTTCTTCTCTGTAACATCTTCCATCTTCACATCCTTCTGTTCCTTCCCGCTCTCCTCAAATAACACCAATCGCTTATCTTCCTCCACCTTTTCTCCACTTGCAATCATTTCCTCCTTACTCACATTGACCTGGCCTGGCTCTAAAAATGCCTTGTCGAAACCCTGGCCCGGAAAATATTTCTTCTCCATTTGATAAACCATCCTATAATGCTTGTTCTTCTCCCACGGATACGTAAAAGCATCATAAAAGTACAGCTCCTCCTGTCTCTGATGCAAGGATTCAAGCTCCACAACTTCTTGCTTCAACTCAACAAATTCACTCTCCTTGCCCCCTTCTCCATCGGAATCTGATTCTCCGTACATTCTTTTCCTCCGTTTCCTAAGATACTTCCGCTTAGCCTTGTCCAAGGCTGGTTTTCCGTCATTATCATCTGTCAAAATCATAATCAAAAGAAAGAGGAGAACAAATGGAGGATAATCTCAACGTCAATGACTGAATCATTAAAGAAAGCTATTAAATTCTTCATTTCTTTGAGATTATACATCAACATCATAAAATTAATACACCCAACGAGATGCACTGCACCAACTACACATCCATCTGAGAAAATCACCACATTCTAGTAGGTTTGACAGTGCGAAAATGAGAAACACGCAACCCCTTGAAAAGAAGGTGTTCAACTTGGCTAAGTAGGTATGACAGCCATTACAAGTTTTTACAGATAAGTGAATCAGGAGAATGAATAACCAATAATTTGAATTCTCACAGTCACAGCTTAAGTAATTTTAGACTCTTCACTACATATGGAAGGACTAAAATATTAGCAGACAGCACAGCCAGCTTATATTACCGCCAAAAGCTCGATATTCAACTGCTAGTTTCAGTTTCAGTATAATGAATCAAAAAGTCGACGTGTCAAGCATCTATAAAGAAGCAAATCAGGAGAGGGGAGGGAAAATAATGTAATTGAATCCTAAACAACTAGACTAATAGAATAGAATGTAAAATATTTATACCATACCTTATAGCTGAAATTTGCGTAAATGTATTAAACTGAAATATTAGCAGACAGCACAACTTATTAGTACTGTCGACATTCAACCCCTAGTTTCAGTTTCCATATAATGAATAAAATAGACGACATGTGAAGCATCTATAAAGAAGCAAAACAGGGCAGGGAGGGAAAACCTAGTAACTCGAGTTCTAAACAACTAGATTAACTGAATGTACAATCTTTATAACATAAAAGCTTATAGCCGAAATCAGCACAAATATGATCCTATTCCTAACTAACTAACTAAGAATACAATCTTTTTGCTAAAATATACACAGTAGCAAAGTTTATAATCCTTAACAAGTAACTAGCTAACTAAGTGTATGACTGATGTTAACAAAAGTACGATCCTAAGTAGCTAGGTGTAAAACTGAAATCAGGGCTAAAATCAGCGCAATATAACCCTACTAACTGACTAAGAATACAACCTTTACTGCTAAAATGGTAGACCGTAGCCAAGTGTCAATTCATAACAATTAACTAGCTAACTAAGTGTATGGCCGAAGTTTACAAATGCATAATCCTAATTCCTAACTAGCTAACTAAGTGTACAGCTGAAATTTAAGGCTCGCCTTAGCAAAACTAGTCGATAAGCTAACCGATAACTAATAAGCTTTAGACAGCTCCCTTATAATATACCAACTAATCGTTAACGCGTTCACTATAATCGACCAGCTACTCGTTCACCGTGCTAAACAGAAGTGTACAACCATTGGCGTACAACTGAAATTAGGGCAGAACGTACAAGTCATAAAGCGAAATGTACAAGGTACCTTTGCTAGCGAGCTTCTTATCAACCCATTCATCAAAGCCCAACTCCGACGATTCCTCACCAGGTCGTGAATTCGGTGCCGCAGCTGGACCCCAGCGGCGTTTTGGGGCGGAAGGGCTATTGACCGGGGTAGAAACGATCATTTCGTATTGGTAAGGGAAAGAAGTGGCGGTGAAAGTGGAGAATAGGGAGGCATGGAGTTTGAACGGAATGAGATTTCTTCGGTGGAAGTGAACGAGGTGAGGTGGCAGTGGGATTGAGCGGCGGAGGTGGAGGAACAGGTGGATGTGGAGAGATTTCGCCATTGATGGAGTTCAGTTGATTGAAGCTCAGTTTCAGAATGTGACAAGTGAAGATGATGATTGTAAATTGTATGTTTCACCTTCAACTTTCACTTTAGTGCTGAATGGTCCTTTAAAGTTCCTTTATTACAACTCAAAGCATTACATTTTGATGAAAGTTCACTTAAGCTCCTCTCCGTATGCAGATTCATTTCGGTTCGTTCCTATCCATGTGGTTCAGCTCTACTTTGTTATATTTTATATTACAATTCAGTTCAGTTATAATCAGTTTGTGATTGAGGAAAACAAAGCCTTATTGAGTTGCTTCACTCTTATGTGTAGAGTGAGATTGATTTTCTTTTTCTTTTTTTTAACGACAAAAATTTACTTCACTCTTAAGATAAAATAAGCATAAGGAATGCTCGAGTATACAAGTTACTTTACAAGGGAATCAACCGGAACTTTAGTCCACACTTTTCTACCCAAACCTTGAGTCTAAGATTACATTATCTTAGAGAGGTAGTACACAACTCCCGAAAACTAATCGATTATGATAATATTGGTAATGATATAGTTTTTAACGCAATCATATGATCTTTGAATATGAACTTTCAAGTTTTGTACGTAGCTAAAATATAGCGTTTTACTTTTAATACTTTTAGATTACGTTCACAAGCCACCAATTTTTAATGTTGTAAAAATTACCAACTTTGTAAGTTTTGTTGGGATAGAGGTGGTATGTGTGACGGGGACAAAAGATTGCAGGTAAGGATGTGCATGAGTAGGTTCGACACTTTTACCCTTATTGAACTCATGTTCATGATTACAAATTTATCACAAAGAAATAAATAATCGAGTTATAAAGTAGTTTGCTCACAATCACGAGAGTGATTTACCATAGCCCTTACACCATAGTACTCGTACTCCCCTAAAATTGAGTGAACTTGCATTGGCAAGCTTGGAGCAAACTTTCATGCCAGATGATTTATTTATATTGGTGTCCTTTAGTACTCCTCCATTCAATATTCATTATTAATCGTTCAAAAGTGTTTTATATATTAATATAAAAGGAATTTGATAACAAAGCGCAACTCAATTGGTAATATGCTTCACCTCCAACAAATAAGTCGGAGTTCGAGTCATATTTTAGTCATTTCAAAAAAAAATATAAAAGAAATTTACCATTATTCAAAATGATATACGATTCCACTAAAATTATATATATATTTTTTCATAAAAGGAACGATCATTGTTCAAAATAATACAAGACTCCACTAAAATTATAAATCTCTTTTTCCATATTGTTATTTTATTATTTATTTTGAATTTTCATTCAAAACAGCAACAAATATTTAAAGTTTTATGGAAACGAGTAAATATAATTTAGTTATAATTTAAAATTATAATTAGAAATCGTAGTAAACGCAGAGCTAGCAGCCATATTGTCCATCTGGTGGTTTCATTTCATCTGCTTCTTCCTCTCAATATCGATTCAACACAATCAAGATTATTTGGATTTTCACCCATGGATTATTTTAAAAGGGTCGGGCTGGGAAGTACCCGATTACAGGAGTAGATTAGCAGCTCGTAGAACTTCCTCTTTCACTGAAACAAATTTAGTGTTCATTCCTTGCGGGTAAATACGTGGACTTACTTACTCTTTGTTGGAGGACTAGGCAGAGATGGTGACTAAATTATATTTAGTTATAATCAATTCAAACGTGAGCCTTTTCCATACTTGGTCATGTGCAATTTGCAATTGGAAGAGTCAAAATTATCCAATTCCTATGAAGAAAGCATTCATGTGAAAAGATTCTTGTTGAATTGGGATTCTACAATATCATTTTGTCCAGCACTTAATCAAACAGTTTTCATATTAGGAATGATCAATAGGAATATAGATATTTCACTGTATAACGATTACTGCATTACTTATTTAAAACATTTACATATACTTTTAATTATTATAGACATCTTATTATTAACACTATGTACTGCATTAAGGTGATTCTTGGATGGCTTGTCCATGTACTGACTGAGTATTCCCACAGCATAGGTAATATCAGGTCTTGTAATATTCAAATATATGAGCTTTCCTATCAGAGTTCTATAACCAGTTGGATCATTCAATTCTTCAGAGTCAGAACAAGTGAGTTTTGAAATTTACTTCCATAGGAGTGACTACAGGCTTACAATCTGTCAATCCTGTCTCTGCTAGCATTTCAAAGAACATATTTTCTTTGGCATATGTGAATACCTTATGATTCCACTGCCTGGATGCTTGTTTCAAGCCATATAATGACTTGTGCAATTTGAAAACAAGTTCAGAATGAT
>JAYMSP010003170.1:0-20801 GCA_036897095.1 Plantago elongata
TATATAGTCGTAAGCTACTATGTATGAGCTTCGAATTGATATATTGCATGCCCAAAACGGACCTTGGGTTAGTGAGGAACAAGTGCTTAAAGCTGGAAGAATGAGTGAGTTTATCCCACATATCTTGCAAATGAAATTCATCTCTAGTTTATAACCTATTGCATCATTATACTTGCTAAATGTGATGGTGAGGTTATGAAAAACCTTCTACGCGGGCGCAGGGGGTGCAAATCTTGGCCAGATTTGTACTGAAACTAGTTTGACTTGGGTGCGAGCAAGGCCTTTACCTACGGTCAATTGTATGTTGATTTCTTTAGAGTTACATCAAAATATGGCTCGAAGGTGTTGATGTTAGATGAAGAAGTAAAATTCATAAATACTACAACCAATGTGGTTTATAAGAAGATATTATGTAACCTATAAGTTTTATTTTGTCTTTCATATTGTCCATATATTGTTATTTTTACATTGAATATTATTGTTACCTTTTCAATTATCTTTAATTAATTTATATTTTTCTTATAAAATATCATACACTATAAATTAAAATATTTCATGACAACGTCATCAATACTAGTATATCTATATAGACGTATTTTAGGATACTTGCTCAATCAATGAAGATTTAGTGAACAATTTTATAAGGTTTTACAGGTAGACATAGTTTTACATTTCAAATTTTCAAAGAAACAAAATTCAAACACAGAAAAGCATACTCAAAACAAAATTAAAGTATACATTGTGTGTATAAGAAAATAAAAGAGAAATTATTAGAGTTCATAAAACACAAGTACACAACAGCACAGCATCATCAGACCACAGCAGCACTACTACTCCATCTCCTTCATCCTCCAAACCTCACTCTCACTTTCTCTCTCTAGGATACATACATACAAACACTCTCTCTCTCTCTACAATACACAGCCATTAATTACTAGACAGTGAAACTCAGAAGAAGAAGAAGAAGTGGACAGACACATACACACGCATTTCATTTATTATTTTACTTTCACTTTTCTTAAAAACTCTTCAAAACCTTGCTCGTTTTCAAAATTGGGAAAATCGAACGAATTGCCCCAATGATCGCCTTCGAGAACTGAAGATCTCTTGATGAACATTGTCAAGGTTCGTTTCGTATTTTGCTATGTGGTTGAGCTCAATTCAATTCGAATTTAGCATTGCTGATAAACGAACGAACGAACTTCAATTGGCAATGATTGTCGGTGTTGCTGATGATTGAGTTGATTCTCAGTAGCTTCACTGCGATGTTGAGCATTTCGATTTTGTTATCAGATCTGACTGAATTTCGAGCTAATGCCTGTCATCTGATTGGTTGTTTTGAGTAGATTATGTTAATTTGCTTTGCTTTCTAGTGTTGGTAGGGTTCCTTTTCGACTGCTTTTAGCTGGATTGAGGTTTTTGTATGGTGATCTGAGTAGTATATTATTTTGTCTATGAAGTGACTTCCAAGTTTGGTATGGGATGGATCAAGTTGAATTAGAATGTACTCTAGGAAATTCGTTTTCGCTAACCTAACTCTATACATGAAGAGTAAACTGATTGTAGTGTTCATTGCCTAGGTTAAAAGTAGATATGTTGCTGATGTTGGTTGAAATCTTTCAGGGGATGGAAGTGTGTGCGTGAAAGAGTACAAAGAAGACATTGGGTCTTTATGAATATGGAGAAGATGAAGTCTGACACTCCGTTAGATTACGCTGTGTTTCAGCTTTCACCAAAGCACTCACGGTTCGGAACTTGTTTTTATATGTTTTGTTGACATTTTGTTGAATAGTGTTTGTTACTTACTTTGGACTCTTCTGCAGATGTGAGTTAATTGTTTCTCGTCATGGGAAGAAGGAGAAACTAGCCTCTGGATTGCTTAAGCCATTCATTTCACATTTAAAAGTTGCAGAGGAACAAGTTGCTTCTGCTGCTCAGTCTGTCAATCTTGAAGTTGGAAAAAATGAAAAAGCTGAGTCTTGGTTCACCAAGGGGACGCTTGAGAGGTATGCCAATACTGAGTTACTAAGGCGTTTGCAGTAGTATGCATCTAATATGTTGCATTCAATTGTATTAGGTTTGTACGATTTGTAAGCACACCCGAAGTATTAGAATTGGTAAATACTCTTGAAGCAGAGATGTTGCAGTTGGAAGCAGCAAGAAGGATATATTCTCAGGTATATTTATTTTCATAAAATAAAATGACCCGAGTTTTTGGTCCAATTAGGAGTGACTAAATTACTTCCATCACCAATTTCAGGGAGCAGGAGATCATCATTCTTATGGTAAGGTTCCACCAAATACTTTCCATCTTGATGTATAGAAATCTAGGACTAAATGTACTTTTATAGTCTCTAGACGAACTGCAAATGGATGTCATTTCCATACCCTATAAAGCTTTTATATGTATGTTGAGAAGAAAAATAAGCTGAATTTGCTTAGTGGTATCATCAATATTGCTGGTAACTTTTGCAGTTGAGGTTGTTATTCCTTGGTTTCTTTATGATGAGAACTTGTATGATTTCTACACTACATTTCGTGCCATCCTTCGGTCTATTAGATTATAGAATGTCATCTGCATGCTCCTAAAAAATCTGTTGGTTGACACAGTTGAAGTAATTTCATTGGCATATGTTTGATCTTTTGAGGGTTATTTATAGCATGGACATCTATGATTAAAAAAGGGCTATGTACCTGATGTACTAGCGAGAAACTACAACATTAGATTAGAGAGGTTTTAAGCCGTAATTGCTTCTTATCAGGCTTCAATCTCTAGAAACATGCTTCTTCCGCCACTGTAATTTTTTTTAGAGGCACTGCTTTCTTAGGCTTTAATTGTTGTACCTTAAGTTGTCATGAGATTATTGCTTTCTGGGAACAAATTTATAGGACATCTTGGGATGACATCCTGAGTTTCACTGGCAATTGATGATCCATATCCGAAATACTGTGGATAGCTATTAATTGAGAATAAAACTCTGGAAGAATAAATGGAAGAAAGTCCTCATGGATGGAGGAAAATTATAAACATTTAAAACTAAATAATAAATTGATACTTTCAAAAGATGTCCTGAAAATTAAGCCCGGATCCATATTTTATATATTTTTTGTTAATCTGGAAAACACATTAAACAAGAATCTAGATATAGATGAAGAACTGAATAATACACCATATTCTGATATTCTCAACAGTAGAAATTGTGTGACAACAACGCATGTTTGGCATTTTACTTAAGCATATTTTGCCTACATAACTTTGTTTGAATATAACTTAACTGCCTTTGTTGAGTTTTAACTATTGTTATCCAGTAGCTTGTGCAATCAAGTATTTCCATACATGCTTGCCTTGGTCAGTAGACCTATAGTTCAAATAATTAGTGCACCGTTTTCTGCTCTAACGATTCCTACTTCTGCCCATAACTAATAAATTTAAATCTTTGCCTATGATATGTTTCGGGATCCTACGTTTGAAGTGAAATACTAATGTTGTTAACCAAATGTATTATGTTGTTTACAGAAAACACTACTGTTCATAAGTAAACCCCCAAACTCTTGGTAATTAATTATCATTGTGTTTTCTGTCTTTATTTTTTATAGTAGACTGTCTCCCAGGAGACTCACTCTTTAAGTGTGAAGTCCTTGTGATTTATAAAATCATATAGTGGCTGTTTGGGAAGCTATTAAATTGGATCTGGTTTTAATTGGGTTGTAACCGTGAATAGAAACTGAATTATACTGGGATTTTGAAAAATTGTGTTTGGGATGGAATTAAAGTTTTATAGGGTTATATAGAAAATGTAAGAGTGCAGTGATGTGTGTATGAGTTTTAAGATGATTTGATTGGTTTAAGGCTGTTATAATAAATGAAAAAAGTAAAGTGTGAAAAATAGTAGGTAGAAAGATAAAATTTGATTGATTTGTGAATAGTTGTTATACTAAAATTGGGTACTGTTCAATGCGATCCGCATGGCAAACAGGATGGGAAGGATAACTTGATTAAAACCGGGTTTTAACCGCTTCCCAAAGAGCCTTATAGAATTTTGAACAGCATGTGGGAATACTTCAATAAAAATACATAGAGTTTTGATAACCAGGAAAAATGTATCTGAAGACTAGACAAATAAAAATAGTCAGTAATAAATCACTGGAAGAAATAATAAAAATGTAAATACTTGAATGAAAAGGGCCTGCACCCAAAGTAGTATAATAAAATGAAGAAATGTTTACAATCTAGTTTTAAACCTTCGAATGGTAAAGTTTGAGATTGAACAGAGAAAGGAAGATTTATATAATCTCCTGAATATAACAGCCGAGATTGAAGATGGAAAATGAAGGATTTAGGTGAATCATATATTAGAAAGAAAATTACACGAAATTGCAAGTGTTACAAAAATTGCACTTGAAAGCCAACTTCTTTAAGTGTGCCAAAGGGTCATATTAACTATTTTTCTTTGAATATGTTTTCTAAAGATTAAACATTATATTACTCGAGGCTGCTAGAATATTTTAGGGTAAAAAGTAAAAAATCGGTGTCATTGTAGAAGAAACGATACATGACATTTTTTTGTTTTGTGTTATTTATATATTTTGCATGTCCACGTAAGTACTGTTTTCCAGTTATTTTTATGGTGCAATAGAAATCGTAACTAAACCAACCTCGCAGGAGACTAACTTCCTGAAGGATTGCAAACATAATAATTCAATGTTATGAAGAGCATTCTAGCACTTGAGGAAAACACATAACATACGATGAATTTTAAGTATTCAAGACCTATGACTCTGTTTCGGTTCATTGAACTTATAACTAATACCAAATACAAACATATGGTCAAATACCTTAATTGAAATTGTATAATTTAAGAGTCTAATGAACAGGAATATGACTCAGATATGCTAAGGTTTGCATACAAAAGTCTAATTGTTGAGAAGGGTCGCACAAATATTGATTGTGCAGCATATCACATTGCTCTCAACTTTGAAATTTGTATTATTGGTAAAATTTTCTTCTGTAAAATATTTGAGGCTGCAATAGTTTGGCTTGTAGAAACAATAACATGCCTGCCTGGCCTGGTCTCATTGACTTAGTTACAAATCAGGTCTACAATTTTGTCCATGATCTTGGGGCATGCAATGCATATAATATTAATGCAAAGCTTAGTGGCTTTACTGTCGTGAAATATTAATCTATTTGTTTTGCAACCTGTTACATGTTCCAGGTGGTGGCGGATCTGGGTTAACAACTGCAGATGCAACAAAGTATTTAATTCTCACTCTACTACTCTCTGAATTTTCACATTGTTTCGTTGTTTATGGTGACTGTCTATTTTCTTTTTTAAATGTAAGACCATCTCATTCAGTCTTGTTGTGTTGTACTAATCTTGCTATTAATGGACTTTATAATAGCGCTGAGAGTCTTTCTGGAGAACTGTTTAGTAACTTTATTGCTTGAAGTTGCAAAATTTATTTAGTTCACAAATTCTTGAAAAAGGCCTGATTTTCCTAAATATTAGGAAAAACCATATTCATTCAACACAAGTGTTTGGCATGTTCCTATAGATTACACTAGTCTAATGTGGTCCTTCCTATTGTATAGGAAAATCAGGCCTTTTACTAGACTTTCTCCTACCGTTTGTGTTTGACTCTCAACTATACAGGAAGGAGCTTCTTAGAGCTATTGATGTAAGGCTTGTAGCAGTGCAGCAGGACCTCTCTAATGCCTGTGCTCGTACTGTTGCTGCTGGTTTTGATATTGATGCTGTCTCTGAGCTTCAAATATTTGCAGATAGGTTTGGTGCTCACCGTTTAAAGTAAGTCAGACAAATTTTAGACATCACAGTGATTTGAGACTTTTAAATGGATGTTTGTTTTGCCAATTCACCTATTTGCACCAGTACATTACACATTAATCTCCATCTACAAAACCAAATGGGGCATTGTCTTGGATGGAGTGAGTACTTGACGTCTCAAGTTCACAATGCATTATAACAAAAAGGACTTGATTGCATTGTAGATAGTAACATTATTAGTAATCATGTATAACTCTCTTTCTTAAATCCTTTATGTATAATCAATGATGGCAAATTATAATAGAAAAGTAGAATGTCGGTCGAGGTCCTTTGTTCTATTAATCTATTTCATTATTTATAGTTATATAAATGCTAGTAATATCGGTTATTTCTGAAGTATTAATTGCTGGTTCTAAATGTTCCTTCAGTGATGCCTGCAGTAAGTTCATTTCGCTTTGTGAGAGGCGATCCGACTTCATAATCCCATGGAAAACCAAAACGGAAGACCGTGCTATTCGTTCTTCATATGGGTCTGACATGTCCATCGAGGATTACCCACCCTCTCCGACAGTGCAAAAAGAATCCACATCATCAATGCTGTCTAATCCAGCATGTCTTGCGTTTCAGTCACACCAGGCATCCAGCATCAGCAGAGAATCTAGTTTAGAAAGGGATGATGGTAGGAAGGTAAGTGACTCCGTCTCAGAAAAGGATGGCAAAGATGGGAGCTCAATAACTCCTGAATCTATTTCCTTGAGTCAGCCATCACGGAGATTAAGTGTACAGGATAGGATAAATATGTTTGAGAGCAAGCAAAAGGAGACCAGTGGGAGTAAGCCTGCTGCCTCAAAGGTGGGTGAGCTGCGGAGGATGTCATCTGATGTATCGGCTGCAGAAAAAGCAGTTTTTAGGAGGTGGAGTGGAGCTAGTGATATGAGTATTGACTTGAGTTATGAAAAGAAAGACCTTGATAGCCCCTTGTGTACCCCATCCTCAGCGGCTGGTTTGCAGGAGAAAACAATTTTGAACTCAAATGATATTGTAATAAAAAGTTCCTCCTCTGTAAGGCCAGAGGTCAAATTAATTCCTAGTTTGGCCCGAGTTAGTGATGGCAGTCCAAAAGATAGTTCTATGTATGAGTCTCAGCAGCTTCCTGAATCTATTAAGTTTGGCGAAAGAGATGGGTTGAAAGATCAAGCGAGTAAGAAGACTCAGTCAAAGTC
The DNA here is from genome assembly GCA_036897095.1 of Plantago elongata. Classification (NCBI taxonomy): domain Eukaryota; kingdom Viridiplantae; phylum Streptophyta; class Magnoliopsida; order Lamiales; family Plantaginaceae; genus Plantago; species Plantago elongata. Next base: position 7,010 of record JAYMSP010003170.1, read on the forward strand.
TTTTATACACAGGAATGAGAAACAAGACAATTCAGAAGAGAAATTTAATTCATCTCTTGGTGGTGGAAGTGAGGGTGTATTTGGGCTTAGTGATAAAGACAAACATAAGAGGTCCCCCAGTTGCGAAGAGCTGAGTAGACTGCCTACGATTGCTGCTGAGAAGGATCAGGCTTCTTTATTGACTCAGTCCCAGAGTAGGCCAAATGAAGGCAAATCTTGGCAGGTTGAGAGTTCAAATCAAAGGGAAGATTCGGGATCAATAGATGAGTGTGTTGGACAAGCACGTCCAAGGGCTACACGAAAGGCTATTGCGGAGCTTGGGGTATCTGAAGGTGTTGCTGGTTCAAGAATCAGAGAGGCATTTGCTGCTCGTTTTAAAGGGACTGAAAGCAATCCCTCGTATGCCCAGCAAGAGATCAAACCTGTGTCAAAAATTGAAGTGGCTGAGAAAATAGAACCTCACTACTCAGAGGAGGTATCAAGCGGTTCTGTAGCAGATGTTGAATATTCTGGACCTCCGAGAATGAAATTCGGTAGACAAGGTTCATCCACTGTACTGAGTAAGAAAGTCCAAGGTGATGATAGTAGTTTTAGTGGAAACAAGCGGGTGCCATTTTCTGTTAAAGTTAAAAGTGACACCGTGGAAGGTTTTGATTCTTTTTCAACGCCTCCTCCAGAACAAGCTCAGAAAGTAAGACAGACTAAGGGTAACCAGGAACTTAATGATGAGTTGCAATTCAAAGCAAATGAGCTTGAAAAGCTCTTTGCTGAACATAAACTGAGAATACCTGGGGATCAGCTGAATTCAGTCCGTAAAGGTAAGTCAGCAGACCCACGGCGTGAGCCAACAAGTACTTTACAGAACTCAAAACCCGTAGTAGATGCCTCCCCTCCATTGTTACACAATAACCAGTCAGCAGAGCCTACTGGAAGTTCAAAGAACAACACTAAATTCAATGCTTCATTATTGCCGAAAACAGTTGATGACCAGGTCTCTGGGGCAGGTTTAAGTAAGAGTTTCTCTGACCTGAGTGTTTCAGAAAGTTCAAGGGGAAAATTTTATGACAAATATATGCAAAAAAGAGATGCAAAGCTGAGAGAAGAGTGGAGTTCAAACAGGGCAGAGAAAGAGGCCAGATTGAAGTCTTTGCAGGATAGCCTCAACAGGAGTAGATCTGAAATGAAGGCCAAATTTTCTGGTTCTGCAGGTCAGGATTCGGCATCCAATGTACATAGACGTGCTGAGAGGCTCAGATCATATAATAGCAGGTTAATTATGAAACGAGAACAGGTAGATTTATAGTTATGTTCTAGAGATATAAGCTAATAATGAATCTAACCATTTCACTGCAGTTGTTTTGTACTTATTAGATGTGCTTGAATTATTCATCTGTTGATTTTTAACCGACTATGTAAAAGTTTCATTTTGACAGCAACGCTTAGAATTTGAGGATAGTGAGGATGAGGAAGAAGCATTGGATTATGGAGAGCAGAGCCGTCTTCGTGAAGATAGGACATTAGATGATCCCATTACCGGGGATGGTATGTCTGGGGGTTCACAGGTGAAGAAACTTTTACCCAATGGCAGAAGTTTGTCATCATCTGCTCCTCGCACTTCTGGTCCAGTTTCAAAACCTGCTATCAAAACTTCTGCATCAGCTTCTGGTAAACGAAGAATGCAACCTGAAAATCCTCTTGCACAATCTGTGCAGAACTTTTCTGATCTCAGAAAGGAAAATACTAAGCCTTTTTCTGGAGGCAGTAAAACAGCTCGGTTACAGGTGCGGAACTATTCCCGTAGCAGGAGCATCAGTGAAGAAGTGGATGCAGTCAAGGAGGACAAATCACGTAGATCACAATCGGTGAGGAAAACCTCGGCAAATCTGGGTGAGGTGAAAGAAACATCTCCTATGGACTCTGAAGGTGTTTCTTTGAACCCAATAAAGTTTGATGAAGAAATAATACTAAAGAGTGGAACAGCCAAGCCTTTTCTAAAGAAAGGTAGTCGAACGATCTTTGATGCTCGAGCAAGTATTGCAAGGCAGAAAGCCTTGGTAGAACCCAGTACTTCAAACAACGTTGAAGAAATTGATGTGCTGGTGTCTGGACCTGATAACTTTGTGAATACGGTTAAAGATGAAGTTGAGGAGCAATTTGGGACCTTTAATACTGAAGATGGAAAATTTTTGGATGATGAGGAACCTACACTGAGGCTCGAATCAGATACTTTTGTGGACTCCGGATCAGAAAATGGCGATACCACTCCTTTTTCTCGTGTGGATCAGGCTTTGGGTTCACAGCCCCGTAATGAACTTCCTTCAGGCTTCCTACCTATTGAATCTACACAAGAGTTGCCAGGGGAAAGCCCTATATCTTGGAATTCACGTGCTCAACATTCCTTTTCATATCCTCATGAGATGTCAGATGTTGATAACTCTGTTGATTCCCCAGTTGGGAGCCCTTCGTGGAATCAAATGGAGATTGATGCAGCTCGAATGAGGAAAAAATGGGGAACTGCTCAGAAGCCAATGCTGGGGGGTCATTCATCAAATAATATAACTCGTAAGGATAGGTCGAAAGGATTTAAACGGTTTCTGAAGTTTGGGAGGAAAAATAATGGCTCAGAGAGTTTACTTGACTGGCTCTCTGCTACCACATCTGAAGGGGATGATGACACAGAAGATGGACGTGATCAGGCCAACCGTTCTTCAGAAGATCTGAGGAAATCTAGAATGGGATTTTCTCTTGCTCAACCTTCTGATGATAATTTCAATGAGAGCGAGTATTTCAATGAATCAGGTGACTTTTTGTACCTTTTTCTCTATGCTGAGTTCTAATCTCTTGGCTTGCAAAACCACTAATGATGAAGCATCCTGATTTTTTATTCAATTTGACGTTGCTTCTTGATATTATCAGATGAATTAGGCTAACTGAGTTTCCTGTAAGCCAAGATTAGGTACTAGGTAGTTAAACTTTTTTTTTTTTTTTTTCACGGTCAGGTAAGTTAGATTTTGTGAAGCTTGTTTCAGCAGTTGGAATGATCTTCTGGGGCTTGACTAAAATGTTGCTAGATAGTTTGTATGATTGACTAGTTTTAGTTTGACGGTATAAAGGAGTAACTCATAAAAAGCAAGATCGATGTAGAGGTTGTATATGTACTCTGTAAATTACACTTGGTCTTTGGAGAGTGTGAGTAGAACTGATTGTCGTTGTCATATCATGACTAGCAGTTTTAGGTAAATGCAATCCAAAAATGTAGCAGAAGAAAATGTTCGTCCTAGTTTGTGTGCAGCTCTATTATTGCTCATAGTTTATTCTCCAGCTGTAAATCTATGTTCCCTGACGTGGTCAGAGATCATAGTCATGGATGATATCTGAATTCTTTTTGACAATATCTTTTCATGTTACAAATCTTTGAGTTTCCTGTCTAGAGTGTAATTTTCATGCTTAAATCAGGAGAATTATGTCATGGTTTTCCAAGATCCATGGTGTTGTGGAACAGTGTTTTAATGCGAGTCTTTCACTTCCTATATTCCTGACCACCGTCATACTCAAAACTAATTGCAAAATGTAAATTAATATGCGAAGGAGTCAATCAACAGAATGTCGACCTTTTTTAATGTCTGTAGGCTGGGGTACAATTGGGAAATGTTTGCATAGCAGTTAGATGTGGTTCACTACCTGTTTTGTGGTAAAATTTTTACCACTTTCCCTATCCGTTGCTTTTATTTTTTATAAATTCGTCTCTGCTGGATATTCAGATATAATTAATACTGTTCCCTTCTCACAGTCCCACCTTCACAAAGTTCTATCCCAGCAATTCCTGCCAACTTTAAACTCAGGGAGGATCATATGTCTGGAAACTCATATAAAGGTGAAAATCAAATCTCATACTTTTCTTGATTTTGAACATAATGAAGGTTGACTACTGAAGTTATATTATTTTAATTTACTTCATTTGACTATACTATAGTTGTCTTAAGGGTGATGTTGAACCGGGAGTATAATTTGTTATATTGAGAGCAATCACATTTATTATGGAAGATTGAAGAAAATAAATAACCAATCTTTTCTAATATAAACACGATTGCTCTCTATATAACAAAAAATGTTGTTCTTGATTTAACACCACCCTTGTCTTAAAGTGGACATAAGAGTGTCATTTGATTTTGATTCACATTTTCCATGTCAAAATGTAAAGGTGGACACGTGAACATGGATGTGCTTATAAACCTTCTAAAAGACATCCGTAGTGTCTTATGAAACATACTGGACATGAAAGTCAATCACATACATTATGAAACCAAATGACCTTCACTTTAATCTATTGCCCGTGAGTCTGTGACACACAAACTCACCATTTGTGTCTCTCCCTGCCTCTATTCTTTGTTTTCTGTTTGCACCCCCTCACCCTCAGTTTTGTCCGTGTGTGGTTTGGGTGACCCATCGAGTTTATAGATCTCAGACGTGGTAGTTGATGCTAAGCTTAGTTCAGTCTTGCATTTCGTTATTATGCCAGGTATGGGCAAATGTAGACTTTGGTAGGAATGCTATGGATGATGTGATCATCTTTTTAGGACTAATTCGATACTTTGATTATTATCTGTTTGGCAATTGACTTTGCTGGTACTTGTACTCATTTGTGACAGCTCCAAGATCATTTTTCTCATTATCAACATTTCGGAGCAAGGGAAGTGACTCGAAGCCTAGATAATAATGTCTTCATACAGAAGGTCCTGTACATTTGCTTGGATTAAGCCTTCTTGGATGACTATGGTCTATTGCAGCATATGATCGAGGCAATCGCCACTTGTACAAGATATGATCAAGGCAATTACCATGGCATGCTGTATATCTTCATGGGTCTGTCTATGCTGGTCGTGCGGCTCTTCTGGGAGAAAGTAAGTGATTACTAAACTTCCAAAGTATTGTGTTGTATATTGAGATGGATAGTTCCAATTGTGGGAATATCTATGTAATTTTGGTAGTTAAACCATTCTTTCCTTATGAAAAATTTGTTGTTTGTACCGGACATTGATATGAATTCTTGCTGCAATGAAATATTTGCAGCTATTGAAGGGTTTTAATTTGTCAAAATTTAGATCTTACTTGCTAAAGCATAGGGCTCTGTCTAAAATCCTGTGCATCGTCCAGAACAGAAATATGCAGCTAGTGGAAGTTCTGTATCGACTAAAAATTGAACGCATAGACAGTCTTATAAGAGATTAAAAGAGACGGATAAAATTTTAAATTATTTTAAGAACATTGGTAACAAACATAATATAAATTAAATCATAAATTTTATATTTGAGAACAATTTCTGACTAACGTTTCTTCTAAGACTGAATATGAATGCAGGACTGCAATTTCTTATAATGTCGCAAAAACATGAAATTACATTGCTCCTAAAAAATCTTGCTTATTTTATACTCTACATCTTGTTTTGAGAGAGCTGTATCCATTGTAATAGAGAGCAGTTTGTCATTTTCAGTGCCCTGTACAATTTTATTCATTACTACGAAATTCAAAAATTGTTCCCACTTGATAATAATTTGAAATGTTACTTTCGCTTCACAGTTTTAAGCTTTTCTAGTATCTTTTATTGTAATGTTTTCGAAAAAATTAGGGTGTGAAAACACTAAACTTGTCCTTCTCTAAAAGAAATACCTGCTCTGTTATGTCTGAGTCATGGTAGCTTGTGTTCCTCGTTACTAATTTATTGTACACTGTCTCTGTAATACCAAGAACCAAATTTGTTTTGAAGTTTTGGCTCTGATCCAAAGTTAAGCAAGGCTAAGGGCAACTTCAAATTATATTATTACTAGTACTGTAGAGTAATGACAGAAGGTCGAAACAATGTAAACGGCTAGTTGGACAAAGTACAAACATCCAAACAAAATTTTCATTTCATTATTTTAATTTTTTTAAGTAAAGATTTTTGTTCTTCCAATATAAAATTTTCAATCTTATATACTAGTAACATTCACTAAAGTATAACCATTACATTATTTTACTTTAGACGTAATTGGTCTACCTTATCTGAGATTGAGTAAATAGTTCGATATCTATTTGAACTTTCTTACTTTCGAAAATTACATCTTAGTAGTTACTTTCTATGTGCAATACACGCAATCTGATCTAACTTCCTCTACATAAGCGATCATTTGATCACATAAACTTCAACGATATAGTTTTAACACCCATAAATGTAAAACTAATTTCATAATGTGATATACATGTAGGATTCATCACAAACGAGCCTTTCACTTCTTTATGCAGCTTTGTGAAGCTAATAGTATCACCTCATGGCGCACGTCTCGTGAAAGATAAAACACTTGATATTCATTGAATTACATTGAGGCTTTTCCCTTTTGAAAATTTTGAATTTCATAAAAAAATGTATTTGTGCATTATATTAGTATAAATTAAATGGATACCGAACATTTGAATATAACAGATATGGTCGTTTTTCATGTTCAATAAAATTTAACTAAAATATTTCCGCTCACTACACGGTTTCTCAAGTCTTAGAAAAAACTACAGGTTTTTTTAATGAGAATCTGATTTAAGCTTGACATTTGGACGTCAAAAAACTGAGAAGAAATATAAAAGCAAGCAGAGTAAGCATATAGAATTAGTTTGTCCATAAGCCCACTGTACTATGCCAAGCGTGGTTTAGTCATACTCTAACAAATGATTAGAAGACTGATTATATCTGAAATTGGTCAATGAAATTAAACAAGAAACAATCATAAAAATCAAACTGCACTATTCAACTGGTTAATGTGACGATATCTCCCCATGATGCAAACAACATATTTAATTAGTTTTGATAACCCCCTCACCTAAATATATATAATCTTTTTTTAGAAAGTAATATAATATCAGAGCATGTTCAAAGACAAAATCAGGATAAATTTTCAACTAGATCATATATCTTTAAAAAGATATTATTATTAAAAGAAGATTTTTTTAGCATCATTTTATACGAAATATAAAGGAAAAAATGAAAAATAACATATAAATAATAACATTTTTCTTGAAAATCAACTATATATTTACGAGAAAAGTTCAATCTCACATAAAAAAAAAAAAAGGTAGTAAGAAATGTCGAAAATCATCTAAATTAAACTAAGTAAAGGTTAAAAAAGAAAAAAAGGAGTAGGTACATCCGCCCCTGAGCATGTCATAACTGGAGATGGTATTCCATCCGATCATAATTCCGGCTTGTCCGGGAATGAAACATGTAGAGCAAAATGGCTTTAATAATTTAGATATTCTTTCTATAACCTGGTTAGCTAGTCAGCAATACCTGGTTGGAGTAACCGATATCCAGTTGATGATTATTCTGATTTGTTCAAAGATAACTAACGATCGGACTAGGAGATTGATGGTGTCCCAAGACTCCCCACGTAATACTTTCTTCGTCCCGTTTATAATGAAACATTTCTCATATACACATTTTTAAAAAATATATATAATATATAATTAAAAATGAGTTTAAAATAAAAAATTATATGTAAACTTAATAATATGTTGTTAAAAATGAGTTGTATTTTGAGATTATTTTATAAATAAAAATTAGTTTATTTTGATGAAACGTTAAAACGAAAAATTATTTTACTTTTTAGTCGGAGGGACAGTGGGAGTAATTAACACTAATTACGATTGGCCGGCCTTTCATTTTCTACATATCTTTTAAAATTTAGTTCATTTTTGGCCTGCCTAAATTCATATCCTTTTCGCAACGTTATTGTAGTATAGTGTATAAAACGCATCTTTTCTAACAATGTCACTCCCTTTAAATTCAAATACTCGTGCAAAATTTATATGCCTGTTAACAAACAGTCTGTTTTCACTATTTTTTTGTTGCTATTTCCGTTTCTAGTTGTTTTCCAGTTTATAATCACTTGAAAAATTAAGACATTTAGTACTCAAAATCTTGAGCTTGTAAAGTGACAAAATATCTTGTATTAGCCGCCAGCATATGCATGTATGTTCTGTTGGATATTTTGTGAACTAGTACTACTGTTTGATTGTTTATTTCACAAAGAAATGAAAAGCTGTTAGTAGTTGCTCAAGTGCATTGTTTGAGCTGCTAATTAATGGCATCTGATCTGCCGAAAACAGCAGGCGAAGCCACAGAGATGTCGATAACTCCAACTCTCTGATCGGCTTATTATGATACCTTAATACTACCCACATTGAGTTAGCTAGTGTTGTCAACAAACACCGTAAGCCATGGCTCATCGCTTTGTTGATGATGACGTTGACGATGAGATTTTCTCAAGAAACGTACCTGTACGGCGTCATCACAGGACTGTAGATCAGAGGTCTAATCAACACTCATTTTCTACCTCAAGCTCATATATTTTCTCCCAACACCAGACCCCACGTAGGCGGAGGAATCCCACCCCTGTCACACCTTTCGCCACCGATGATGACAGGTCATGGCAGGGTGAGCTTTCGTGGCAGTTTGAGCCCACCGGATGGCAAGAGAGTCGAAATCTTGGGGCTGCGTTCAGCCCTTGGCCTTCGACTCCAGCAGGTGGACAGAGCACTGTTTTCAGGAGGTCTGCGAATGACTATTACCTTTCGCATGCTCATAATGGCGGTATGGATGACTATTCTCATTCAGGTTACGGTCCGTCTGGGAGGCTTGAGCTGCAGAGTTATGTTGCCAGGGGTTATAATTCTGGTACAAGTAACACTAGGCCTGGAACTAGCAAGATCTTGTCTCCTATTAAAGAGAAAGGGAGTTTAAAAAATGCTGGCTCTTTTGATGAACCAAGTCAAGATTATTATGGTGTTGCACAAGATAATCACCATGATCGTGTCATGGCGACTTATCGTGATGTCAAGCATATTCAGGATCCGAGATGGTTTTCAGTTTCAAATGCGTACCTGGATGAGGCATCAGAAAATGATTTGAAACACATTGATCAGCATAGCTATTCATATGATTCTGCTCGACAGTCGCCTAACCACCATAGTAATGGATATGGTGATGTTGTTCGAGAGCCAGAATTCGTTGAAGAATTCGATGAGGAGGAAGAGGAAGCAATGGCACCTAAATCGGTTGGCCTGTTCAGCCTGTTTAGGTATGCAACCAAACTGGACTTACTTCTCATATTTCTCGGATGCTTAGGAGCTCTAATCAACGGAGGCGCTCTTCCTTGGTATTCACTTCTTCTGGGGAACTTCGTTAATGAACTTGGTAAACGGAATGATCCTGAAGGCAGACAACAGCTGCTGAAGGATGTTGGACCGGTATGAATCAATATCTTTTGTCTTTGTTTTAGTTTTAGCTAAAAACATTATCTCATTTTAGGATACCTTGTCTTTCAGATATGTCTTGAAATGGCTGGACTGTCGCTTGTAGTTGTGCTTGGAGCTTTCCTAGGTAACCACATCAATCGTTATAAGTTCTAACATTGTTTTTTTACATGATTATATATCTCATACAATGTATATGATTACAGAGATTAGTTGTTGGAGAATGGTGGGAGAACGATCAGCTCATAGGATAAGAACTGAGTACCTAAGAGCAGTTCTTCGGCAGGACATAGCGTTTTTTGACACTGAGATAAGTACTAGTGATATCATGCATGGGATCTCTAGTGATGTTGCACAAATCCAAGAAGTCATGGCAGAAAAGGTTATTTGTTAAGTCAAATTGAAATAAAGCACTGTTAGGACATACCTTTTGAAGGCATTTGATCTGAGTCTTATGTTTGTATGATGCAGATAGCACATTCTGTTCATCATATCTTCACGTTCTTCACCGGTTATGGGATTGGTTTCTCAAGATCATGGCAGGTGTCCTTGGCGGTTTTTGCAGTGACACCATTAACAATGTTTTGTGGCCTCGCTTATAAGTCTATATACGGTGGCTTAGCTACGAAAGAAGAGGTATAAATGTACATGTACAACTAATGTAGCTAGACAAGTGAAGTGATCATTTTAATTAGTTTCTCGATTCATGTTTCTCAATATTTATTGTTGTTACCTTGCTAAAGGGATCTTACAGAAAAGCTGGAAGCATTTCAGAACAAGCGATAAGTTCAATAAGAACTGTCATCTCATTCGTCGCTGAGGATACTTTAGCTGCAAAATATTCAGATTTTCTTGCCAAATCAGTGCCTTTAGGCGCAAAACTTGGCTTTGCTAAAGGCATTGGACTGGGGGTCATTTATATAGTAACTTACTCAACCTGGGCATTGGCTTTTTGGTATGGATCAATTCTGATCACCCAAGATAAGCTCACCGCTGGAGCTGCCATATCGTGTTTTTTCAGTGTCAATGTCGCGGGCAGGTAGCACTTACAGCTTCTTCTTTTCCTTCCTGAATGACTATGTTTTATGCACCATTAAGAAACAGAAACTTAGTTTTGGTTGACAATAAATTATGATATTCTACAGGGGCTTGGCCCTTTCACTATCGTACTTTGCACAATTCTCTCAAGGAACCGTGGCAGCTAGCAGAGTGTTTGAAGTGATTTCCAGGATACCTGAAATTGACCCGTATAGTCCTGATGGAAGGAAGCCATCAAGTATGCGCGGGAAAATAGAATTCAAAGGTGTTTCTTTTGCTTACCCTTCTCGTCCAACAATCCCGATTCTCCAGTCTCTTAATCTGGTGATCCCATCTTCAAAGACTGTGGCGTTGGTTGGTGTTAGTGGAGGCGGGAAGTCCACGGTTTTTGCTCTGATAGAAAGGTTTTATGATCCAAACCAAGGTAAACTCATCAATTTTCTTTCTTAAACAAATCCAGCTCTTGAATAATCTTGAAGAACACTAGGTAATAGGTCTGGAAATATCTTGATCAAGTTTGAGTAAAAATAAATTTCAGGTTTCATCACTGTGGATGGTTATGATATAAGGACACTTGAAGTGAAATGGCTAAGAAGCCAGATAGGTATGGTTGGTCAAGAACCAGTTCTTTTCGCTACAAGCATACTTGAAAATATAATGATGGGAAGGGAGAACGGCACCAAGAAAGAGGCTGTTGCAGCTTGCAAGGCTGCGAATGCTCACAGTTTCATCTCTAATCTTCCAGAAGGTTATGACACTGAGGTCAGTATATACATTTGAAACCATTGGTATTAAATTTGTCTTATGTGGAAAAACCTTATGACATTCATATATGTTCAGGTTGGCGAACGAACTCAGTTATCCGGTGGTCAAAAACAGCGTATTGCACTTGCACGAGCCATGATTAAAGATCCTAAAGTCCTCCTTCTGGATGAGGCTACAAGTGCCTTAGATCCAGAATCTGAGGTTGTGGTTCAAAAGGCTATTGATCAGATATCCAAAGGGAGAACTACGGTTATCATTGCTCATAGGCTAGCTACGGTGAAAAATGCTGACATGATAGTTGTACTTGACCGAGGATCAGTAGCTGAAACCGGCAACCACCACCAGCTCATGGAAAAGGCTGGTGCCTATTATGATCTTATCCAGCTGGCTTTAGAAGGGATCTCGACAAAACCTGATCAGGAGCAGAATGATCACCAGGTAAAGTATGAGGATAAGAAACCTATGAAAAAGGATGCATACGAGCTATCAAGATCTAAATCTGTTCAAGAAGTGAACCTTCCACAGAAAAATGAAGAACTTAAATCAACAAGTTACAAACTTTTAGATGTTCTAAAGTTGCAAAAACCGGAATTTACCTTTTTACTGCTGGGGCTTCTGTTTGCTATTGTTGCCGGAGCAATTCTCTCCGTCTTCCCCTTTGTTCTTGGCTTGGCTCTTGAAGTCTACTTCAACAAGAACTTCCATAAGTTGAAAGAACAAGTGGGAAATCTATGCTTGGTCATAGTTGGACTTGGATTCGGTTGCATTGTAGCCATGACAGGACAGCAAGGCTTTTGTGGATGGGCTGGAACGAAGCTTACTAGAAGAGTTAGAGACAAATCGTTCAAAGCAATACTAAAGCAAGAACCAGGGTGGTTTGATTTGGATGAGAACTCAACTGCTGTGCTCGTTTCACGGCTGTCGACTGATTGCATCAGCTTTCGTTCTGTTCTTGGTGACCGCCTTTCCATCATACTCATGGGAATTAGTTCAGCTGCAGTTGGATTAGGCATCTCCTTTTTCCTCGAATGGAGACTAACTCTATTGGCTGCTGCTCTCACGCCATTTTCCCTCGGGGCTAACTATCTTAATTTGATCATTAACATTGGACCAAAACTTGACAACAGTTCTTATGCTAAAGCCAGCAACATTGCAGCTGGAGCAGTATCTAGTATAAGAACGGTTGCCACTTTTGGAACACAAGAACGCATAGTTAATTCGTTCGAACAGGCGCTAAACGAGCCTAGGAAAACTTCAGCCAAGAAGTCACAAGTGCTAGGACTAGTCCTTGGCTTGTCACAAGGTGCCATGTATGGTGCCTACACCTCTGTTCTTTATTTCGGTGCTTTTTTAGTAAAGAAAGGTTATACGGATTTAGGGGACGTGGTCAAGATTTTCTTGATACTAGTCCTCAGTTCGTTTTCCGTAGGACAGCTGGCAGGGCTTGCCCCAAATACTTCAGCAGCAGCGACTGCAATACCTGCAGTTTTCGACATTCTTAACCGTACGCCCTTGATAGGATCCGAGAGCAAGAGAGGGAAAAAACTTGAGAGTTCAAGGCCAGTGGACGTTGATTTCAAGAAAGTGACTTTTGCGTATCCATCTAGGCCAAATATAAGTGTTTTGAAGGATTTTAGTCTTAAGATTAAAGGTGGGAGTATGGTAGCATTGGTGGGAGGGAGCGGATCGGGAAAATCGACAGTTATATGGCTGGTACAAAGGTTTTATGATCCTTCAAGGGGTAGAATTTTGGTTGGAGGGGTTGAGTTGAAAGAGTTTGATCCAAAGTGGTTGAGAATGCAAATTGCATTGGTGAGCCAAGAACCTACTCTATTTGCTGGTAGCATAAGGGAGAACATTGCTTTTGGGAACACTAATGCTTCATGGGCTGAGATTGAAGCTGCTGCTAAGGAAGCTTACATCCACAAGTTCATTTCCAGTCTCCCTCAAGGATACGAAACCGAGGTAATTCTCATTTCAACTCAAAAGTCGACTTGCTTCTACATGCTTTTACTCAACTGCATGCTCATACTTAACTGCTTGTTTACCATATACAATCTCTTGATAGCATCGAACACAGTCGAGCCATCTTATGTTCATAAATATCCCACATATGTGTGTGAACGTGAAACATTCATCACCCGAATTCTTATGAAATACTTGCATGTTGCACTTTACTAGCACTACTGTCGTCTGATTTTTTCCTAAGGGATAATGGAACTATTTTTACAACAACCAATTCGAATAACAATGACGGCCTTTTCAATCTTGTAAAGGTTGGTGAAGGTGGACTACAGTTATCAGGAGGGCAAAAGCAAAGAATTGCTATTGCAAGAGCAGTACTAAAGAGAGCAAGGATTCTACTCCTAGACGAAGCAAGCAGTGCCCTGGACTTGGAGTCAGAAAAACACGTCCAGAAAGCGTTCAAGAAAGCATCAAAGGGTGCTACAACAATTTGTGTCGCCCATCGGCTGTCAACGATAAGAGAAGCTAACTTCATTGCTGTTGTGAAGAATGGCACGGTGGCAGAATACGGCGACCATGTCACGTTGATGAATTCTCAACTTGATGGAATTTATGCCAACTTGGTAAGAGCAGAGACAGAAGCTATGGCATTTGCTTGATTTTTGTATGTAATAGATAAGATGATACTTATTCTGGTCATTTCATTTGGCCTAAACAAGATCATTCACCACATATATATATATATATA
>JAYMSP010003171.1:0-20778 GCA_036897095.1 Plantago elongata
ATTATTTTATCCATATAAACTAGTTTTTAATTCAAACTTTTTGAAAACATAAGTCGGGTATGGGAACTTAGCTTCTAAGTTTATTCATTCTATATGTACTGTCTCTCTGTCTCAAATTGGTTGGTCCATTTAGATTTATTGTGGTCAATATTTTTAAACTTTGGGATTGATTTATTCATATATGATATGTCTATTGGGTTTTTTTACATATACATAATGAAATTTAACATGTGATTTTTTTATCCGGAGAAACATGTGATCTTTAATGATATGAATTTTTTATTTTTCTTACCAAAAATATCTATGAGTTATTCGCATACAAAGTTCGAAAATATTGATCATGAAAATTTATTATATTATACCTGTCAGACAGATAAGTCGGGCATGAGTTTTAGCGTATTGGAGGGACAAGGAAATGGGAATGGTAAGGAAGATAGCAATCTTGTATAGTTGCAGCTAGGGGTGAGCAGAAATGGAACCGGACCGAAATACCGGCCCTAACCGGACCGAAAAATCGGTCCTCAGGCCGGTCCTAAATCGACTCGGTCCGGTCCTCGGTATTGTAATTTTACTTTTTTCGGACCTCGGTCTGGTCCGAGCCAAATACCGAAAAACTGCGTGTCGGACCGACCAGGACCGAATTTAACAAATATATACCTCATTTCCTCCAAAACCCTAGCCCCAAATTCAATCGGCCCCTTCTCCTCTCCTCCGATCCGCCGCTCTCCACCACCGATGACAGCCGCTACCGACGACCGCCTCCTTCCACCACCGACTCTGACGCCTACCTACACCACCGATCTCGACGACTCCCTCCACGGCTCCGCCACACCTTCTGTACTCTGCGTCTCTGCCCACCTTCACCTCGTCTCCTCTCCTTCGTCCACCTTCACGGCTTCACCCCCTCTGCTCCGCCTTCGCCCACCTGCACGACTGCACCCCGTCTCCTCTCCTCCGTCCACCTTCACCTCCTCTGCTCCGCCTCCGTCCACCTTCACTCCGTCTGCTCTCCTCCGCGCACCTTCACCCCGTCTCCTCTCCGCCTCCGCCCACCTTTACCTCCTCTGCTCCGCCCATCTCCAACCCTCCACCACAACGACCTCCATCTTCAGATTTTCAGATTCGCTCAAATCTCCACCTCCTTTCTTCATTTCTCTTATTACTGATTTCAATATCCATGGAGGTTGATTATCACAATTAAATGAACTCGACTTGTTCGGATTTGAAAAAGAGGCACGTATGTTCGGATTTTAAGTTTCTATTATTGTTTTTTTGGTTATTTTGACTGTTTTTCGTTTTTTTTTGTAAACATCCGGGCCTACTCGGTCCAAGTTCGGACCGAGCCAATTTAGGTCCGGTCCTCGAAATTAGAAAATGCCTTAAAATCGGTCTGGGCTTAGTTCGGTCCGGGCCTGGACCGATGCTCAGCCCTAGTTACAGCTAGGGGTGAGCAGAAACGGAACCGGACCGAAATACCGGCCCTAACCGGACCAAAAAATTGGGCCTAAGGCCGGCCCTAAACCGATTAGGACCGGTCCTCGGTATTGAAAATCTGCATTTCTCGGTCCTCAGTCCGGTCCGGGCCAAGGAAATTGCGTGTCGGACCGACCAGGACCGAGAAATTGTAAAAATCGAAAAACCCAATATGTTATCTCTTATCTGCCAATCATAATACACCAGTTACCACACCACATACCTAGAACCTAGTCAATCTGATGGAAGCGATAACACCGATCTACTCTTGATCTCGCCACCATCTTCACTCGCCGGCCGCCGCAATCTTCACTCGTCGCCGTCGTCGTCAATAGGCTAGTCCATCGACCACGCACCGTGAGCCGCCCATCGACCACGGCACCGATCTGATCGATTCATAGCACCGATCGACTCCCGATCCGCCTCCACTGCTCTCCCTTCCGTCGACCGCCGCTATCTCTTCCACCATTGTTGTCTCCTCGCCAGTCGCCACCGCGCCTCCTCTGTTCTCGATCTCTTCCATCACCACGGTTCCCATTGCTCGACCTCCGCCCACAATGCCTCCACCTCCACGTCCGCCGCCGCCTCCTCTGTTCTCGATCTCATATTTTTGGAGGTTTGAAGAATTTTGAATATTTTTGGAAGGTAAGGTTTCGAAATAGACATAATTTCTCCCTGCTTTCCGGTTTTTTTTTTTTTGTAAAATCCGGGCCTGCTCGGTCCAGGCCCAGACCGAGCCAATTTAGATCCGATCCTCGGAATTAAAAAAGTCTTTAAAATCGATCCGGACCATATCAATCCGGACTCGGTTTGGTTCGGACCTGGACCGATGCTCAACCCTAATTGCAGTACAAGTCCCTAAAGCTAGCAGATATATAGATGTCACGTGACCAATAGTGAGATACCAGATGAGGCTATATTGGGAATTTCACAGCGAAATGGGCATCACTTGATAAGGCTGCACAAGTGTGTTTGGTTGGTGCAATTAATTGGGGTGAAAGGCACCAAATGGTAGCTCCCCCTTATTATTACGCATATATACACATTGGACTCATTTGCAATGCTAATTTTACTAACTTCAATATATTATTGTACACTAACCCAAATTCTAAAGGAGTGTTTAAAATGTTGGGTACGCAACACCAAAATTCAATCAGAATTGTGATAATTCAATTCTAATTCTCAATCGAATACTCACCACTAATTAATCATGTTCCTTACACCTGCACCTAATCTATTCAGTCATCTTTTTTTTCTTTTTTAAATGAAAATTTTATTAATTAAACATTACAGAGTCTAATAGTAGGATTGCAGTCATTAGTTATTACATCTGAAAGTCACGGTGGACAAATATCCCAAATGTAATTAAAAGTAAAGACATTAGTACTAAATAAGTCTTTCGGGGTTGTTCTTCAAAAAGTTAACTCGCTTGCTTCTTTTGCGAGTTTGTCTGCACCTGCATTTCCTTCTGGTAAATAAAAGATATTTCCACATTTTGCATTCTTTCCATGTCTTGTCTAATGTCATCCAGTAGTAGCTAATGGTGTGGTGTAGCTGCACCCTGCCTGTTTAAACAAGAAAGGAGAAATTTTGAGTCAGTTTGAATACTAATAAATAAAATTCCATATTATAGACACAATTTTAATCCTTTGTGTAAAAGTAAAATTTTCTGCCATTTAATTTTCCAATAAATGTTGCAAAAGCTAAGAAAAAACTTCCATCATGTTTTCTTAAATTCACTCCTATTCCTGCATACTTGTATCTTGACAGGAAGTCAGGCACCATCAATATTTTTAGTGTAATTTTCTTGAGATGGTTTCCGTTTGCAGATAATAGACGTCTTGTGCTGAACGTCATTGTTTTTTTTCCCTAAGAACCTTGTTTTCTTGTATTAGGTGAAGTAATTGGTAATGAAACTTATTAGTATTCAATTCTTCATTCCTAAATCAATTTATTTTTATGTTTCCAAATCATATAATAAGATTAAGTTGGAAATAAGAATTATGTTTTGTATGAATACTCTCTCCATCCCGGTTTGAAAGTCCCGCGGGACCGGACACAAGTTTTAAGAAAAAAGTGATAAAGTAGGAAAGAAGGTAATAAATTATGAATGCGATTGGATAAAGTAAGAGAAGTAGTGAATAAAGTATGAGAGAGATTTTCTATTTAAGGAAACGAGACATTCAAATCGGGACAACCCAAAATGGAAAGCGGGCTTCCAAATCGAACGGAGGGAGTAATAATTTAGAAAAGCTATCTATTCGAGTAGCTTGAAAATTGGTCCAAATATATATCGGGCTTAGTTTAGGGCAATTAAAAAAGAGATGATTGAGATGTTTCCGCAGAAAGTTTGCAAAAATTGCACAAATCAAAATCAATGAACCTGTGTTTATGTAATCTTTCTGCAGTTGGAAACTTATCATGTAAAACCATCCAACAGAAAAATTGTATTCTAGGTTGGACTGTAAGGTTCCAAATTTTAATCCAAGGCCATTCTGGCTTAGGAGTGTCATTTGCAAAAATCTATAAGCAAGTTTAATGAATTTTTTTCCTAAAACAGAGTGAGCCCAAGTTATGAAATCGTGATGATTGTTAATGATTCCATGGTTCCCATAATAGTAGTAACAATTTCCTGGGGAAAATACATTTTAAGTTTCGCAAAATCCCAAAAATCATTAGTGTTAAAATTATCAACCGTTTGATTAGCAACATGATCGGCCGTGTATAATCCTGAAGAATTATTCCAGGTATCCATTGGTTTTTCCATAGGAGAGTAGTTACACATCACCTATCTGAAAGAGTAAACCTTTTTCTAAAAATTCCTTGAAGATTAATCATATTTCTCCAGAACCAACTGTGTTGATTTCTTTTTTCAGCTTGGAGGAAAGAGGTATTAGGAAAATACTTATAAACCCGATACCATGGGTATGAGGTTGAAAAGTAAGTTTCCAGAGTTGTTTTAGAAGAAAAGCTTGATTAAGAACATGTAGATACTAACGACCTCCAAGATGTTTAGGTTGACAAACTTGTTTCCAATTTATCTTACCTTTAGTTTTACCATTATGTCTGCCATTCTAAAGAAAATGTTTACTGATTTGTTCAAGTTTATCAAGACAAGAAGATGGTATTTTAGTAATGAACATTCCATAAGCTGGAACAACATTTGTAACAGCCTTAATGAGTACCAATCTTCATGTATAAGATAAATATTTTGTATAACTAAATATTCATTTTGTTCATTGTTCTGTTAATCATTTGATCAAAAAAATCACTTTTTTTTTTGCATCCATCTGAAAGGGAAATCCTAGGTATTTGTCAAGACTTTTATTAGGGATTACCCCTAGTTGTTCAGTTATTTGTTGTTTTGTACGAATGGGAGTGTTTCTAGAGAAAATAATTCTACTTTTTTGTCAACATATATTTTGTCCTAATGCTAAAGCATATTCTTCTAGAATTTCTGATATAGATTGACATATTGGTTATCTGCTTTGCTAAAGATAAGACAATCATCAACAAAACATAGAATATGAATTTCAAGGCCTGTTTTTGAAATTTTCAAAGGTGTTGTATCTTGAATTTTACTAATTATTAAATACACAAGGAGTTCCTGGCATAAAATAAAATATAAGGAGATAACGAATCTCCTTGCCGAATACCTCTAGTGGGAGTCCAAGAATTTGAGAGTTTCTGACTAACTTTGACTTGCATTGTACAAATACGAATACAAGTTAAAATCAAAATTTTGAAATGAGGATGCAAATTAAATTTTGTTAAAACAAAATTGATAAAATTTCATTCTAGCCATAGGCTTTTTCAACATCTAATTTAAGAGCAAAATAATTTTGACGGGAATTTTTCTTTTTTTGACTCATTGTGTAACAATTCGTGAGCAATCATGACATTGTCACTGATCTGTCTAGAGGGGACAAAAGCATTTTGAAAGGGCGAGATTAGTTTTTAAAGAAAAGGAGGACCTATTAACTAGGATTTTAGAAATAACTTTGTAACTAACATTACAAAGACTAATCAGCCTAAATTCAGAAGGTTTACTAGAATTTGATTTTTTAGAATGAGCGCCACAATGGTAGTATTAATATTACTATAAAAAAAACCACTATGGAAAAAGTTTTGAATCATTTTGGTAATTTGAGGTTTAATAGTCTCCCATTGAGAGATAAAAAAATTTCTATTCAAACTGTCAGGTCCGGGGGCTTTATCATGATCAATGGAATTCAGTGCATTCTAAATTTCCAATTCAGAAACATTCTTGATTAAGGAGTTATTATCTTGAGGTGCCAGGGTTGATGTAGACAAATGTAAGAAAGGGTTCAAATCCGTAGATTGAGCTTGAGTCTGAGTGGAAAAAAACTTATAAATTTCTTCTAAAATTTTATCCTGCTCTAGGGTTCAGTGATCGTTATCAACTTTTATACCATTATGAAATTTCTAAGGGATTGGTGAGATGCATAAGCATGAAAAAAATTGTTATTAGCATCTCCCATCTTAACCCAGTTGTTTTTAGTTCTTTGAAACCAAAAAATGACCTTGGTTTTGTCCAAATTATTAATTTTATTTCGGATTTCAGTTTCCTTAGGACCTCATACCGCGGGATCAAGGTTTATTTCAAAATAATATGGTAGAGTTCTTTCTTCAATTTTTTAATCTCAAAGTTAGTGTAACTAAGAGTATTTAATTGCCACTTAGGAACTATATCAGAAAGTTTAAGGAAGGATTTATGCGAGTTAAAATTATCTTTCTTAATTTCATCATGCCAAAAACTCGAGAAATAAGTTTTAAAGGCGTCACTTCAGTTCACATATTTTCAATTCTAAATAATTTAGAGACAGAAGAAACATGGTTCGTATCTACTAATAAAGTAGTGTGGCCGGAGGTAGTATTAATCAGCTTACGAACAATTCAATTAGGAAAAGCACAAATCCAAGCCAAATTAGTACAAGCTCAATCTAAACAACTACAAATAAAATTCCTAGCATATTGTCGATTGTTCCACGTAAAAGATTGTACGCAAAATCCTAGATCAGATAAACCACAATCATGCAAACACTTTTGGAAATTAAACATGCGATTCCATTGAGTTCTATTACCCCCTACTTTCTCCGAACGATAGAGTATGCAATTGAAATCACCCCCTCGATAAGCCAAGGAGCCGAAATATAATTACTAATGTCAGAGAGATGTTTCCATACCTCTTCCTGTCTGCTATGTTGAGCATAATTGTACACTGAAGTACCTCAGCCAATGTTTGGTCTTGTCCTGGAATTCTGATCTTGAAATGGGCAAGCCTAACATTTGTCATTACCACTTCTACCTGGATTGTATTTTCGTTCCACAAAAACCAGTGCCCTTCCATTTGAGAGTGCTCCAATGTAGGTGTAGTAACATGCATATTCGGATATCCCAGGTTTCTAGGTTTAATTATATTCCTAACCATGGTGATAGTCTGCTCTAGTATCCATTAGGAGAAGCATCACCGGCTTATACTCATTCCGGCTTATATTCATTCATCTGTTCTTCTCATCTTCTACTCCTCACCTCCTTCTTCCTTCACCTACTCCACATCTAATTTAGCCTTTCTCTTAATCTTATTTTCTCCCCGTTTTGCCCTTAGAATTCAAACTGGATCATCCTGGTTATTTTCGGATCTTACCATTTTTGTCGGGTTACCCGATTTTAAATCAGGTGGCAGGTTCTTCCGAGTTAGTCGTTCTCGTTTGGACAGTTTCATCTACCGAGTTGACCCGAATCGACCCACCAAACTTGAAAACAAAGCTGCTTCTTACCTACCTACCACGACCAGTAACCAGGTCCCACTTCACCAACAATGGGCGAGTAAGTAACATTTGAAATTGTGAGCAAGCAATCACAGCACAACAGCAGCTGCTTCTTCTCCAAAAAGCCACAATGTCAACCGGAGTGATTAGGTGCAAAGCTGCAGTCGCGTGGGGACCCGGAGAGCCGCTGGTCATCGAGGAGGTGGACCTCAATCCACCCCAACCCTCCGAGATTCGACTCAAAGTTGTCTCCACTTCTCTCTGTCGCAGTGATCTCACCGCCTGGCTCTCTCAGGTACAATTCCATCACACTCCATCCGTTCCGGTTTCTAATTCCCACATTCCATTTTATATGAAATGTCCGGATTTCAACTTTATTCACTCTCTTTGTAAAGTAAAATTTGTACACATATAATCTCTATAAGTTCGACCTTTTACATATGAACTATAGATTTAAGTAATCATTTCTAACTTGTACTAGTACAATCTGATAGTTTTTTCTCAGAGGCGACTAATTTTCAGTAACATTCGCAAAATCTACCTGTTGTGATCACTTTACAGTTGTGAACAGGCTCTAGTGTTACCGGCCATATCTTTAGACTCTGGTATTTTTTTTTTTTTTGATAGTAAATGTACTCATAGGTCTAGGATACGTTTATATGGTAATGGTATGCTGACAATGTGAATCTTATTGTTGGATTGCAATATTGTATCATCGTAGAATGCGTAGCCAGAGCCGGACAATGTTTAGTGTGAATATTTTGGGAGGATTTATTTTCTGCCGATTTACTTTTCATTATCTGTTCGCTTTTCAGTATATAAGAAATTGGCGCCTCTTCTTAAGTTCTTATAGGAAATGCAGTTTCTAGGTTAGGTTACTCTTACATTTGTGTCGCACTCTGCTAATTTGATAGTTGTTGTTGAATTGTATATATGCATCTGTACAATGTAGAACTATTCGAGTCAGTAATGATTCTACTTTTCATTCTCTGTTTTCTTTGACCAATTATTATTTGTGGTTAGTTTTGATGTAGTGTGTGTTGAATCCAGCTTATACTGCATTTCAGTCTTTTTAGTATTTTGCAAACATAGGTTAACAACTCAAGTAGCAAAATGAGACAAAATGTAGTTTGATTGCATCATTGGTTGTCATCATTTAGTGTTTAACTTTAGAATCTTATTCTTTTTTTCAGACACAGCCTCAGCTATTTCCTCGAATATTTGGTCACGAAGCAGCTGGGTGAGAACTATATATCCTCCTCACTAGCACAACTGTAACATCGGTCAAACAATGCACTCTAGATGTTCCCCGTTCCTTTGGGTCTGTAAAGGTGCTTGTTAGTTTTGTTGGCACAACCTTCAGCCCTTTACCCAATCACATAGAGTATTCTCGTTAATAAATGAATACTATTCTTTTTGTCAAAGATGATCACTTTTTTTCATTAACTTTAAATAGAGTTAAGTTTATGACGGATCAATTATTACTAGTTACTGATGAGAATGTAAATTAGCTCAACTATTGAAACATGATAGTTTGAATTGTAAAAATGAAGAACCTTTCTCTAAATGCTTTTTTACCCTTAACGCAATGCTGAAAGTGTGTATGTTAAATTATGTAGACTTGTTGAAAGCGTAGGCTGTGAAGTGACTGAATTTCGAGAGGGGGATCATGTCCTTACTTTATTTACGGGAGAATGCATGAAGTGCAGACAATGTACTTCAGGTAAAAGCAATATATGCCAAGTACTGGCACTTGAGCGCCAAGGAGTAATGCACAGTGACAAGCAAACTCGCTTCTCTATAAACGGGAAGCCTATATATCATTATTGTGCTGTTTCAAGTTTCAGCGAATACACAATTGTGCACTCTGGGTGCGCTGTCAAGATCAATCCAGTTGCACCTTTGGAGAAAATATGTCTTCTTAGTTGCGGTGTGGCTGCAGGTAATACTATGACTTGCTTTTCAAGGACTATGTATTGACCTCATTTTTCATTTTCTCTTTCTTTTTTTTCCTTTTTTTTCTTTTTTTCCAACTTAATTTTCCTCTTACAACCATAAATAATATTTTGAATTACACTATTCTGCATTGGGTGTAAACCTGTAATGTCAATCTTGATTTATTGGCTGATCGGCCCAAAGTAATTGTTTAGAAAAAATTGTATCTTGCATGATCAGGTCTAGGTGCAGCTTGGAAGGTTGCAAATGTCACAGAAGGATCCACTGTAGTGGTTTTTGGTCTGGGTACTGTTGGCCTTTCCGTGAGTACCCAAGTGTCTATCACTACATAATGTTATCATAAACATTTCAAAACTTGGCGCTTATGTTCCAAATTAATCCAGGATTTTGGTTCTTCGGATTTAAACAGGTCGCACAAGGTGCTAGGCAGAGGGGAGCATCTCGTATAATTGGAGTTGACATAAATCCAGAGAAGAGGGAAACAGGTGCTCGCATACATACATATACATACATACATACATACATATATATATATATATTTTACGATTATGTACATATACATGATTTAAAATACCACATAAGATCTCTGAGGATATTCGTCTTATTCTCTTGATTATTCAGCAAAGGCTTTTGGAGTAACAGACTTTTTGAACCCAAATGACCATGAACAACCCATTCAACAGGTTTGCCATAGAAAAACCTAATTTTCTTGAATGCAATGTAATGTATCAAACTTAAATTTTGCATGCCGATTCTCTTTTCTTCAGGTCATCAATCGCATTACTGATGGAGGGGCAGACTATTCTTTTGAGTGCGTAGGAGATACCGGGATTGTCGCCACTGCTTTACAATCCTGTTGCAATGTAAGGTCTAGACTCTAGAGCCAACAATGATTATCTTCTTTTTTTTTTTTAGTTGATTCAGTTGTATATAATTGAGATAAATCAAAGATATGTACTGCATATTCAGGGGTGGGGTTTGACGGTTACTCTTGGTGTGCCTAAAGAGAAGCCAGAGGTAGCTGCTCACTATGGACTATTCCTCACTGGAAGAACACTGACCGGATCTCTTTACGGTGGATGGAAACCAAAATCAGAACTTCCTTCACTTGTTGATATGTACCTAAGAAAGGTATGAAAACATAATAACCATATGACAGTCTTTGCTTGGTTAATTGGAAGTGCCTATGCGATTCATCCACAGGTTGCACTATTTCATACTAGATCCGAATGCACTCTAGGCACCATGGTATTGTGATTCTTGCCCTTTCGGTCCCAAACCCCATTTCCCTCCAACTGCTAATATTCACGATTATTATTTTGTTTTTTTATCCATTCTACTGTCATTGCAAATACAATATGTTCCATTCTTCGTATCTAGCTGTGTATTTACATTAGTTGGTGTCTGTATGAGTGCACAATGGACTAGACATCTTCAGTACTGATTTTTACTCCAATGTGCAGGAAATTGAGATTGACAACTACATTACACACAATCTGAAATTTGAAGACATTAACGAAGCATTTGATCTAATGCGAGTAGGTAAATGCTTGCGTTGCGTTATTCACATGCCGCAGTTGTAATATTTATTATGCAAGCAAATGAGCTGGATTAGGTGGACAGCCTCAAGTCCAACCGGAAATGTCACAATATAAAACTAGAGCTGTGTAAATGTTTCCATATTTTTCTGTTTATCTATTGGATACTTGCTTCTTGCCAACTATAAAAAATCAACTTTAATCATTCTCAAATTTCAACTACGTGATCCAAGGACACAATTTGCTAATAATGCCTCTTTCTGATCATAAATAGTCCTTAAATTGTCTTCACATCAACAAAAGTTGTGGAGGTTGCTGCGCCAACACCACAGCATATAATTTGTGGAGTGGGCATGTTGTACTTTACATGGTGATTTTAATGTGTATCATGTAGAACTCCATAGGGAAATTTTAGGTGGCTCGAAACTTAGAATGAAACTTCAGAGGTATCGAAAACAAGAGCAAAAGTAAACGAAACAGGCAAAATTGGACAACATAAATCTTGAAACTGCAACCTCCTGGTTCAAACAGGGCTTCGTAAGCACATGGAAAAACTTGATGAAAATGTTACTCATACAAATTCTCCCAGGGGATAAAATGTAAAGAATACTTAGCCCTGAATTTTTACCTTATTTTTATGATGCAATCCAACAATTACTAAGCAGCAAACCATAACCAGGCCAGGATATATAGACTGGTTCAGCGCTTACATATATATTCAGCTAGTCCACAAGATCATTCTTTCTGCATTACAAGACTTGTACAGGACATCATATTTTTTACATATATACAATCAGAGTATCTGACAACCACATTCCTGACTGAACTGGCAAAATATACTCTATCGAACAATCCCCATGGCCTAGTATTATACACTGGTTAGACCAAGAAATGGACTCAATTCTTGACACTGCAATGTCAGCTTATCCACACACAGAAAAAAGAAACCGAGAAGATGAGCTTCCATTACAAAATGCAGAAAGATAGCTGAAGCAAACCTTTCTTTATTGCTGACAAAAAAAGCTTGAATACATTCCAGGCCCTGTCACGAATTATGAAAACCCCTGTAAAAAATCACATAACATATATTTAGCTCATAAACATGGATATTAATAGTTAATACCACTAGATGAACCCTACACCAGGCCCTATTATTTATCCAGTTGAATCATTCATGCTTTCAAGTGCATCAATGCTCTCAGTTCAAACATATTTCTTATTGAGGCATTGACGCACTCTGTTAAGAGCAAATAATTTTGGAATGAAGAGCACTGGTGAGACGGTACTCCAAGAAGGTTCGTCGTTCTGTACACAAGACACATGCAGAACTAACTAGGTTACCTAAACTTTTGGTGCCTTGGTTATTTTTGAAGCCTTGAGCTTTTACGAGTACCCTCTCGATGCTTCTTTGGGAGCTCAGGTGCAGGAACTGATGCCGTAGCATTGTTTTCACCATCAACTGGCTTGTTTCTAGAAGGTTGATACCGTAGTTTTCGACATTGATTCGTCTCTGAGGACTTCTCCTGACTTGGAACGCTTGTGTCCTCTACTGTTTCTTTTTGATGAAGTTTTGGGGGTCGGGGACGTAGCTGTCGACATTGTGGTTTCTCAGTCGATAAATTTTCGACTGGCTTGACCTTAAGAGCATCTCCTAACTGCTGGCCGACTGCGTTTTTTTCCAAGATGTTATTCCCTCCAAGAATAATGTTCTCCTGATTCTCGCCAGTATGTCCAGCGTGTACTATCTGCAGTCTCATCATCCCTCTGGTCACTCGTCTATGTATTTTGTCTTCAGCCATTTCTACACCTTGTTTTCCATCTTCAAATTGCAGATTCTCATCTTTTTTGTGTGGCCTAGAAAGCAAAATTTTCTGTTCAGGAGCGGCAGATTGTTTGCTTTCTGAGGATTGTTGATCTTCCTTGGTTTCACTTCCATGTTTTCTTAGCGTATCAAAATGTTCACAATTCTCAGGAATTTGTACCTCCTCAATATGCTGAATTACATCTTCATTCTGCTGTCGCTGCTCTGGCTCATCCAGATCATCAGCTTCTACTATGTCCGAACGGTGATTCTCATTAGTAGCTTTTCTTTTGTGTTTGCTCAGTACATCGAAATGCAAAATCTCCTCATTCTCTTCTCTTTCTCCATCAGCAAGAGCACATGCCAATTCTTCAGTTTGATCTTGCTCATTGATTGGTCGCTGAATGGCATCTTGAACAACTTCACACATCTTGTGTTTGCTCAGTTCATCGAAATGCAAAATCTCTTCATTGCCTTCTCTTTCTCCAGCAGTAAAAGCACATGCCGATTTCTCAGTTTGATCTTGCTCAGTGATTGGTCGTTGATTGCATTCTTCAACGACTTCACACGCATCCTTGGAATCTTTCTCCATGGACGAGCACTTCTGTACAATACTGTCCACATGCTCGACTCCATCAAATCCACTTTCACTCAAACTATGCGGGAACTGCTCTAATTTTTCCTCAGTCATCTCATCTGGAACCGAGCTTTTACCACCCACACTTCCGTCAATACTATATTCTTGTTCAATCTGGCAAACATAACTCATTTCCAACGTTTGACCACTAACATCAGCCTTATTATTGATGGCATGCTGTACTTCTGCTATTTCAATTTTCCCTTTCTGGTCTTCTTGGTACTGAACACATATATCAGCTTCTTCGTTATGATCTTCCACCAGCTTAATATCACGTGTAGGGTTCTGTTCTTCACTCCAGCTACCTTGGTCTTCTTCTGAAGGCGTTTGCTCCACAATCAGTTGAGCTTCATCAACCTTATTACTGATGTCATGCCGTACTCCTATTTCAATTTGCCCTTCCTGGCCTTCTTTGTACTGAACACATCCCTCAGCTGCTTGTTTATGATCTTCCACCAGATTTATGTCCCGTGTATGATTCTTTTCTCCACTCCAGCTACCTTGGACTTCATCTGAAGGCACTTGCTCCATAATCAGTTGAGCTTCATCAGCCTTATTATTGATGTCATCCTGTACTCCTGACATTTCAATTTGTCCTTCCTGGCCTTCTTTGTACTGAATACATCCATCAGCTGCTTCGTTATGATCTTCCACCAGATTTATATCCCTTATATGATTCTGTTCTTTGCTCCAGCTACCTTGGTCTTCTTCTGAAGGCTTTTGCTCCATAATCAGTTGGACTCCATCAACTCTTCTGTGGAAATGCTCTCCCAGAAGTTGTTTGCTAACAACATTGTCGACTTCACTTTGCTGTTCTTGAAGCTCAACATCATTTGTTTCACGTATTTGATCTGCCACACTACACTGATTCATGTTGAGTTGTGCTTCTTCATCAAGATATTGCATCTCGTCTTGCTTGATTTGGCTTTCTTCCGGCCAACTTGGTTCTGTAATCTCAAATTTTAGTTCCTCCATCATATCTTCTATATCACTTGTCTTCAGTGTGTCCGCATCCTTTTCAGCTTCTTTCATCTGTACATTTTTGCTGTCAGGTCCACTCTCATCACCTACTGTGTTTGTGAATAATTCAGTCATTTCTTCATCGGCTATGTCTTGTTCTTCATTTTGATCAAGATCAATGGCTTTACTGTTTGGTTCTGCTTGATAGTCACCATTAACAACATTTTGCACACAAAGTAGCTCTTCTTCTCGAAGCATCACCTTGGCTTCCCCATCCTCAATTTTATGTGTCCCCATTTCTTCTGACAGTTCCATGTAAACTTCATCAATGATTTGATCCAAGTCCACCATCTCTTCATCAGACGATTCCAGTCCCGCATGCTCAACAGTTAGCCCCCCGGGTGTGTTTGGCTTCATAGGAAAGTGAGAGGTCATAGATCAGCCAATTGAATCCGATCATAAACAAGAAAGAGGGAAATGCAACAACGACTTGTAAACTGCATGATGCATTCCATTTCTAATTAAAAATGAATGACATGCATTCTAAATGTGACTTTTGAAATTGATAGATTATGTTCAATCACCCATGAGAGGACAAATGATGAGTATATTTTTTTTAAACAGCAAAGGTGACTCGAACCCCGACCTATTGGTTGGAGGGGAAATGATGAGTTATTTAACGAGAAGGCAAGACAGCAAACTAGATTTGAGCAAGAGAAAAAAATCAATAAAACAACATGCTAGTCTAATACTAGTGTAAACATGTTCACAATAAAACATATAAACAAAATGAATTCTTCCATTACCATATAATCATCATCAATAAAAATGACTTCAGCATTGCGAGCTTCCTTCTCTTCACTTTGCTTCTCTGTTTGTGGTTCATATTGTCCCACGAAGTTCCCCATCCTAGTCACCGCTGGAATCTTATTCTTCCGAGGCCTACCTCTTTTGCCTCCACGCACACTTTTAGCTCGGCTAACTACCCTATCATGTACTGCAAATTTTTGAGTATCAGCATTTATATTATCCACAGATATCTTGTGTTGCACTTGGCATCCTTCATCCATTGTGATTTCTTTGCCTCTCCATTTCAAATTATCTCGATATGGACCTGCCAAGCCACTAGGCCTACCCCTACCCCTACCCCTACCCCTGCCTCTGCCCCTGCCGCGATTTCCACTCTGGCCCTTCAATTGCATATTCTTACCCTCTCGGACAATTTCTTTCCCCTTGTCCTTCTGCCTTCTGCCGGTTTCTCTCTTCCTCTTGGATCCAAGATCCTCACCAGAACTGGAGGGGGCACTACATTCATATTCATCACTAGAGCTAGAGCTAGAGCTAGAGCTAGGTGCAGAAGTATTAGACTCATACGGTAAAACTGGACTGGAGCTTGGGTTATACAGAGGACTATGGTTAGGCAACTTTCCAACAGCATCAGTGCAACTTGGACCGGGTTCAGTCGTAGGTTTCATATTGCTTCTCTCATCACGAAACAAGTAAAGTCCATCATCACTCTTTGCAAGACTCCCTTTTTCACAAAGAAGAGTTAGATGGTGTCTTAGTAATGTCGAATGGGCCCAAGGTAACTCTTTCTGCTCTTCCATAATAAGCTTGGATATCGCCTCCTCACTTACACCATGTTCCACATTCAACTGCCTGATCGCATTCTCAATCATCTACAGAAAAAAAAAGAATCACCTTAAATGTTAAACAACCATACGAGTAGTCTGTATTTCACTACTCACAAAAGTAAATGCTAGCTAGCCATCAAATCTTGACACATGATAAAAAAAAATGACATCTTTACTTCTCTTTTTCCCAATTGATTAACCATTCTAGACATTCAAAAAACACCCATTTGAATTCCAATAGGAACAATAACAGTCAAAATAATAACCATCACAAGAAATACCCGAATTCCCACCTAATCAACAAATAGGTACTAGCAACAAATGGAGCAGACTACATCAATCATCATCAATAAGTATATATATGTTCTCTTCGACTGCAACTCATTCATTCAGTTCAGCTTAACTTAATTATACTATTTTATAATATATACTACAAATTCAGTTCAGTTAGATGCGGGGAAAAAACACATGTATAAAACATACAGTAGAACAGTAGATGATGAAAAGTGAAAAGGTTGAAGTTAGCTACCCAAGCATAAGGAGGGTGACATGGGGTGCGGAAAGTGGGGAAGATTTCTTGAATGCGGTACTGGATGTACACTCTCTTTGAGGGAGCGAGTGGTCCAGCTGAAGCGTCGGCGCATTTCATCATCAGTGATCGGAAGTTCTCCAGTTTGCGGTGGTTAGCGGTGGCTCTGTCAGGCGGTGCGGTTTTTTTGGGCTTCTCCATTTTTCGTTTCTCTGTGAAGAAAGAAAGTCTCTCTCAGTGTCAACTGGCAAGTAAGGTATGTGTGTAGCAATAGTTAAGTTAAGACAGTAGTTGAGTAGCCAGGTAAATCTGTAAAACAATCCAAAGGGTGAAGATAGATAAGATTCACTCACCTGCATCATCCTTACCCATATTTCATTATAAACGACCGGTTAATATATTAATCATATGAAATATAGCTAAAAATAAACATAGCTAACCACTCTTCTTATAATTTTATTACGAATATTTCATATTCTTTTACATTATTACTCTCCATGTGCAAATTGAGGAGAGAATAAATAACCAAAATATTTTGGATTGTTAAACCTCGTATTATTTTGAGCTCGAGCTTGTTACATGTTGCTTAAGCTCGACTCGTATTTTTACTTGTTTTGTTAACGAGCCAAGTCAAGTTCGGCTCGATTGAGTTCGAGTTCAAATTCAAGTATCAAAATACTCAGCTCAGTTAGACTTGAAAAACTAATAGATTATGTAAATAGACTAGGATTAGTATTGTTAGATAATCTAGCTAGAGTAGAAGTGGACTAGAATTAAAATTAGTTTCCTAGCATAGTTAGATTAGTTTAATTACTCTTGTATAAATACCCATGTATACTCTTGTGGAATTGTTACATAAAATATTCTTACATGGTATCAAGTTAGGTTGCGTATCTCTTCAGCTGCCATCTCTAACTGAATACCGCTATTTATTTTCCTGTCCGATCTCACGTCACATACACCAGCCGCTTCTCCGATCACACAGTGCCTGCCGACTTGCTACATGTCGTCCGCACCTGTGTTGCTTTCTGCGACCGAGTTTTGCTGCCCCTTGTCCGATCACTGCTTCCGTCCAGCTGCCTTCTTCGACATATCCGATCCACAGTATTCTTGCTGCCTGCGATCGACGTCGTCCCTACAGCTACTAATTAGATACAGTTTTCTTGATCCAACTCATGTTCGATTTGTGTTACTTCTCATTGACATATCATCATGTCAGATTCAACCAAGAAATCGACCCTCTCTCCGGCTCTCATCATCTCCAATATCCGGAACCATGTGTCTGTTACCTTGGAGATGGAGAACTCTCAATATGGCACTTGGACGGAACTTTTTCGAATTCACGCCTGTGCTCATCGAGTTCTTCACCATATTATTACATCCTTCCAGGTGAAGGAGAACTGGAACCCGTCACCAAGGAGGAAAAACGCGAATGGTCCACCATTGATGCTACCATACTTCAATGGATTTATACGACTATTTCGAATGATTTATTAAACACCATCATTGAACCTGGAGCAACGGCTATGGAAGCTTGAAATCGCTTAAAGGATATTTTCAAGATCATCAGACCTCACGGGTTGTGAATTTGGAACATGAATTCACATCTACGCGACTCGAAGATTTTTCCAACTGCTCGGCTTACTGTCAACGTCTTAAAAGCATTGCGGATCAATTAAAGAATGTTGGTGCTCCTGTCACCAATAGTCGGTTGGTTCTACAGCTTGTCTCGGGTCTCACCGAAGCATATAAGGGCGTTGGTACTCAAATTCGTCATGCTAAGCCTCTCCCAAGTGTCTCTGAAGCTTGCTCTTCCTTATGCCTTGAGGAACGAGAATTGATTGCTATGACTTCTCATAGATCTGGCTCGGTCATGGTCTCCACGATTCAAGATTCTCCAATGGATGGTTCCACAGCTGGACGTGGTCGTGCTAATCAGCGTAATAAGCACAAAGGGGGACGTGGCAACCAGCGTGGCAATGGCACGGGCATCGGAAACTTTGGCACGACTGGGCAGTACACTGCTGCGCTGCACATGCCCGCTCCGCGCCCAGGATAGCCCCCAGCAGCCCCGCCCGGGCAGTGGCAGTGGCAGTGGGTGTCAACGGCCCCACCACCCTGCCCTGTTCCAATAGCATGCTGGGCACGTCCCACTCACCCGCCCGCTCAGCAGTACTCCCCTGCGCCTCAAGCATACGCATATTCTGTGCCTCCCCGACCAACGTACATGTCAACGGACGTGAATGTGGCATTGCACACAATGTCCCTTCGACCTCAGGATTCCACGTGGTATATGGATTCGGCGCTTCGTCTCACATGACATCTCACAACAATACGTTATCGTCTTATTTTAATTTGAGCATTCGTCCTAATATTATTGTCGGTAATGATCAAACCATTCCAATTCGTGGTCATGGTCATACGAAGCTTGATTCAGCGCTTCGTCTCACATGGCATCTCACAACAATACGCTATCGTCTTATTTTAATTTGAGCATTCGTCCTAATATTATTGTCGGTAATGGTCAAACTATTTCAATTCGTGGTCATGGTTTGCAAAGTACGAAGTGAGGATAATATATATAGTTTGCAAAGTACGAAGTGAGGATATGATGAAGGAATAGTTTACTGGTGAGAAATTAAATAATTGACAGTGGTAAGAAGGTGAGAAATGAAGCAAGACGTGTGAATATGAAGTCACACCTCAAAGCCTTTCCCCTTCCTTTTTATAAATTTCAAGTGATTAAAATGGATTATAAAGTATATGTTTAAATGTTGTTAAAGATAGCATTTAGTATAGAGAATTTGGGTGGTGTTTAATTTGTGAATTTGAATAGACTACCATGTACGAACTAGTTAATTTGTATTAGGACGCGGTAGAACGTCACTTGAATTTTTGGAGTCGTTACAAATTGAGTCATTAAGGGATTGATTGAGATATAATTTAAATGATCTTTTTTAAAATTGAATTTTTTTATAAAATATTCGATTTAATGGGAAAATAGCCGCTTCAGCAGTATGACAAACAACCCCTAAAATACCCCTAAAATACCGACCTATTTATTATTTTTTACTCATTTATTGTCATTGTTGCACTGTTCCACGTTTTTTCAATTTAACTAGAAGGATAAGATAGAGTGTCATCATCATGAGAATTCGGAATATGGTCAATGGTCATTTCATCATCATTATCAAACGAAAAGTAGTATTTCTCGCACAACCGGATGACGATTGAAGCTGGTAGAGTTTAGTGACATCATCACCAATTAGCCATCACCTGCGGAATCAATATACTGTTCCGGATTCATCATCCTTTTAATCGACATAAATATTAAAATAAATATTTATTAAAGTAGAGGATACATTCATTAAAAAATGGAAGATGAAGTTAATTCGAACCAAAATAAAATGCAAGAAGATGAACTCAAGACGGAGAGAGTAGTAATAACAAAAATTTATTTTCATATTCATAAAAAAACTAGTTTCAGAACCACAAAACCTAGTTTCATGTCCATAAAAGTTAGTTTTAGAACCACTTACGTTACTTTCAAATGATCATGTTTGTTTTTCTATGCAGTGAAAACCTTTTTTTACTTACTTCAGGGGCGTCTGCAGATGAAAATGCAGTGGCGATTATGTGCAAAGACAATGAGAGGAGAGCTCTTCTCGCTCTCAGGAGGGGCCTTGTAACAACTCCAACTATGTCAAGCTTCGGCACCAATCTATCGACATGGCGAAACGCAACAGACAACATGGAATGCTGCAGCTGGGATGGCGTTATTTGCAGCAGCAGGACAGGCCATGTAGTAGGCCTCGTGCTTACCGAATTAGCAGGTGAGATTAGGCCAGCCTTGCTTGAGTTGCGTCATTTAAATAAGTTGGACTTGAGTAATATGGATTTCGGAGGAAATCAAATCCCTGAATTCATTGGTTACTTTCGGAAACTAAAGTTCCTGAATCTTGCCTCGAATAACTTTTCCGGTGATGTGCCGTATCAGCTTGGAAACTTAAACAAGTTGAGAGAACTTGATCTTTCAACTAACCATTTAACATCCACAGACCTCACTTGGCTGTCTAATCTCACTTTGTTGTCTAAATTGCATGTCCGCTCAAATAATTTTTCTTCTGATGTGCCTTATCAGCTCGGATACCTAACCAACTTGACAGAACTTGATCTAGCATTTAACAGTTTCAAATCCAAGGACCTGAGTTGGCTGTCGAATCTCACTTTGTTATCGCTACTCGATCTGTCACACAATCAATTTGAAGGACCATTTCCCGACCTGAAAGCATTTTCTTCGCTGACAGAATTATACATGCCCAATAATAGACTAACAGGTCAACTTCCTGTGAGCATCAACCAATTTCCCAACCTTGTACGCTTAGATGTTTCCTACAACTTACTAAACGGCACAATCTCTGAGGTTCATCTCTCGAAACTCCCTAACTTAAAGACGCT
>JAYMSP010003172.1:0-20778 GCA_036897095.1 Plantago elongata
ACTACTTGGGCACAATGAATGGGTAGGAGTTACACCATTGAAGTGCACCCACTACTTGGTGTAGTTAATGAGATTTTCATTACTCACCCCATTCCTCACCTATACTTCCTTCAATCTCTGATAATCCGGGCATAATCGAAGTTCGCCAGAACAGCTAAGCAGTGCAGCTAGCCTGTTGGGTTTCGACCGTTGTATCATGGGAAACAAGCGTCCAGTGAATCCTCAAAGTACCATAGGTGAGGGGGTGTAATTCTTTTAAGAAAACTGTGCAAGCACAGGCCTCGAATTAGTCTTACAAAAGGCGGTTTGTTTTGTTTACATTATGTTATCTTCGATTGTTATACACTGGAACTAACATCATTAACTATAGCATTAACTGAAATACTCTCTTAAGAAGCACCCATGGCCTAATGGATAAGGCGCTTGACTTCTAATCAAGCGATTGTGGGTTCGAGTCCAAACGAGTTTTCATGAGGAAGATAGAATTGGGGTGAGGGCAGGCTGTTGGTGAAGATTGGTGGTCTGGGAGTAGGAAGGAGAAAGTGTGAATTTGGGTCTGGGCTGGCAAGAGACTTAAAACATGGATTTGGGCTTTAGGGTATTGTTTGACTTGTGTTAGGAGATGGTAAAATAGGTCCAGTGAGAGGGAGGGAAGGCAGAGTGATGGAGTAGGTAGTAGTGCCGAAAAGGGTGGTAGTGATTGGAAGGTTGATCAGTGATAATGTGACTGATTGAAGGCATGTGATTGAATGAAGATAGAGGGGGGAAGGGAGTTACATAATTTGAAATGATCACACCTTCCATAGATGGGGGGTTCAATTTTTCCTAAAGAGGAGTTAATCAGAGCATGAGATGTGGCAGTAGTAATTGAATTGGACTGTCCAAAATTAACATTATGTTCAATGTTATCCTGGTCCATAGACCCTTGACGATCGACGAAGATTCTCGTCGGACCCAAAGAAGTTGAACCACCCATAGATCGGGACTTGATCGGATTGTTGACTGCCCGAAGCCAAGGACCCCATTCCTTAGTGTCTGTCGAAGCTTCACCACTTTTCGCTTCGATATCAAACTGAAATTTACAGTCTTTCAATAAGTGGCCAATGATACCGCATCTGTAACAAAAGTTGGGGAGTCGTTCCTAAGTAAAAGTGACCAGGAGCGACCCATCATTTGCACTTTTAATTCGCAGAGCTCATTTAAGCGGTTTAGAAATATCCATCTTCACTTTAACCACAACAGTAGACCGTCATGATCAGAATATTCCCGGGCAGCGGGAATTTTCACAAACTCTCCAATGCCATTTCCAATCACAGTAGTGCAGATGCTTAGACATTTTGGCAATGAGTTTGTCAGCCATTGTGGGATCAAGAGACCTGCAATCAAAGATTAAAACGAAGACATGAAAGAAATAGCCGGTGTAGCAATAAAAAGAACAATGGCATAATGCTTTATAGAAATAATCAATAGGGCAGCAAAAAGGAAAAATCAAGATCCAATCCATGCTATAGCGAGTAGTGAACCTAGAATCCCCATTGATTGAATGGACCAAATTCTGAGGGATGATGGACATCAATCCCTGTAATCAATATTGCTAGATTTGAAAAGGGGGAGAAGAGTGAGAGAAGAGGGGAGAGATAGGAGAATCTCAATTAAGATGAGATTGAAGCACTTCATTGGAAGGGATGGATTCACTCATACGAGGAGAGGATCTGATGAGAACCATCGGCATATCAGTATTATTCTAAGAAAATTTGACTGCATGTCAACCATTATTATGTCAGTATTTTTATTTGACACCTCTTTTTACATGAAATTGTTGGGATGTGGAATTAAGGATGTCAAGTTCAAATCCGAGTTTATTCACATCAATGTGTTCAAATCAGCAAGTCAAGTTGAAATCATAAATCACTAAAAGCACTTACAACAATGAGACACACAAGACTAGTAAAACTACATTCAATGAGAAAAACTTACAAGATAAAATGCGGAACTCTATCAACAAAGCAAATTTCCAATTGTGGTCATGCTATTCATTAGTCCAGTAAAATGGTGTGCTACAACAATGCAGACGCCAATCAATTTGTACAAATTACTCTCGAAAAAGAGTTATTGCATATGGACATTGGATCATAATGAACTCCTAAAAATACTCAAAATCAACAGAAGAAGAATCAGGTGAGCTACTTGTGTTGTTCTTGTCATTTCCAATGTCTACAATCTTCTTCTCTGTATGACCTGAATCTTTACTAGCATACTGCGAAAAGTCTACTGGTTCTGGAACAGAAGGAGGCACGCCACTTCTTACTAGCGCCCAGTTCACCCCATCAAAAAATGGATGTTGTTTTATCTCTGTTGCACCCCTCTTATACGCGATTCGTTTATGCGGTTCCTTCACCAGAAGCCCCCTGATAAGATCCCGAGCGTTAAAGCTCACTTGCGGGTTCTCTGGAAACTTGAGTTGTTGCCCGACCACATTAAACAGAGTTGCTCGGTTCCCATTCCCTTTGAAAGGGGTCGTTCCATGTAACAGCTCGTACAAGAAAATCCCAAAAGTCCACCAATCTACTGCACTACCATGACCCTCTCCACGGATGATCTCCGGGGCGAGATATTCATGTGTCCCGACAAAAGACATTGATCGTACATTTGTGGGCTCTGCCATGAGCTCTGGAAGGGAGTTGGTGTTAGTGCCTATCCCAAAATCAGACTTGGACTTGCGATTCTTCTTTGGAAGAAGGCGTGGAAGGAAGTTCGACGGTTGCATATAACCACGCACTGCATTGTCATTGTCTAGGATGGCTGATGCTTCACTTGGATTGCCAGCATGTACGGATGAAGATTTAACGAGGGTGGGGCTGACGGAGCAACGAAGCGAGAGGTCAAAGTCAGAAAGCATGATGTGGCCTTCTTCTCTTACAAGAACATTTTCCGGCTTTAGATCCCTGTACACAATTCCTAGCATGTGTAGATACTCCAACGCCAATAGTACCTCTGATGCGTAAAATCTGCAATACAGTAAAAACTCGAGAATAAAGTCATCGTTGTCATAACAATCCATGGTCTCAACTGAAGATCAGTTACTAATGCTCTCATAGTCTCATACTATATTGTAAGATCAAGTAGAAATTGGTAGTACCTAGCAGCTTCCTCAGTAAAGTGCTTGTTAGGCTGCTTTTGCCGAAGACTGTGAAGGTTACCGCCACTACAGAATTCCATCACCAGGCAATAGAACTTGTCATTTTCGAAGTATGTATACAATGTAGGCAAGAAAGGGTGGTCGAGAAGACCAAGAATCTCTCGTTCTGTTTGAGCTCGAAGCAGTTTGTTCCTACTTGCAAGAGAGCCTTTATCCATAACTTTCATTGCAAAGAAGGTATTGCTTCCTCTGAGTTCAACAAGGTAAACACTACCAATATCTCCATAACCAAGACGCTTCAAGAGTCGAAAATTGCCAAGGCCAAGAGGACAGTCTCTTGGAGTAGCAGAATTAATCGCATCCCATCTTACATCACCACCTGTGTGAGGTTTAAGTGGGGTATTGTCCAAACTATTACTTCTGCCCCTACTGAAACTTCCTGGTGTAGGATAATCTGCGTTCATTAATGTTTTGGGGCTAGGAATTGAGAGTTGATTCGGCTCACTCGGTCTGAATCCCGTTGGTGCCTTATGAGACAACATCGAATTCAGATCAGGACTGATAGGTTCGATTGGAGAGACTCGACTAAGATTGGCATTCTTTTTCGGCATGTTCTCCACTTTACTCAAGGTGTTGGAAATTGATCTGGAATTTTCAGTAGCTAGATCCATCTTTGTCGATTCATGTACTATCTCCCAAACTGATCTGCAGTTGATAAGATATGATCATGAATCACTTTCATCTGGCAATCTGAGCTAAACAAATAAATTAAATTCATCCTCATTTCACCAGAAGATTATGCATACTACTAATATGTAAACAACACATTAAGTCATTTAAATTCCACATTTTCCAATATTGATTTCATCTTAACTACTCATGTCTATAGGCAAAGTCATCATGTTCTTGATCCAGTGACATGCATGACACATGCCAGAATAATGTCATTAAAATGGTTAAGCATAATGGAAATTGATACACACACAATATTAATGTGAATTTCAAATCACAAGAAGGTGAAAAGTTCAATAAGTATTTATAACATAACATCGCATTCAAATAAATTTACCAAAATTCAGTAATATGCCCTCCAAAAGCAACGTGGGAGATTAACGATTTTATGCAAAGATCATAGAAGAAGCTTATTAAGTTTTGATCATAAGCTAATGAGAAATTGAGGGCAGTTTGATGAAAGTTATTGCCACTACGAATATCAACAATAGACATGCATATTGGCCATTGTTTTTGTTTTGTTTGTTTTTTGTGCCAAATGTTTTGGTAGAGTAAAAATAAAAACGAGGGAAAAGGGAAGAAGAAACAAAAGGGTAAAAAATTATATGAAATGTCAGCGGGTGGAAATGGTGAGAGGAGGATGGATTTAGGGCGACGCAAATATCGCCATTGGAAGCTCTCAAATTGTGGTTATGATTTTTTCCTCTTTACTTTTCTATTTACGTACTGAAACTAGTCAAACGATTTTGAATATTTTAACACAAATTCGAGATTGTGAATGAAAATTTATTTCGTAACGTTGAAAATACTCCTTAGCCATTCTTACATTCCTCACATCAAAGCATATAATATTTGTATTTAATTATGTAATATTTATAATGAATTATATAATGTTCGTTCATTTTTTTCACACAGGTAATTATTATGAGTATGAAATTTTAAAACTGAGATTATTCATTGTTGGTATAAACTTCTTCGAAGTTGGGAGATGTAGGAGCTCGATCGGGATTCGAGAGGAACTTTGGAATTATATGGAGAATAGAAACTAGCAGCCCTTACTTGGTTGGATATAGAACCTCAAAAATAGGTCATCAATTTGTCTGAATACGGTACGGTGTTTGCAAATGTAAATGGTCGGAAAATAGCAATTATTGGACTGATCACGTACGTCGGTTCTAAAAATAAAATGGTCAAGAGAAGAGATCACAATTATACACTACACGTAAAATTACATAATTAATTTCTAGTCAACTTCGATAAATTGGAGAACAAGCTAAAGGAAGCTCAAAATTTGAAAACTTCAACCGCTGTGAAATGCCACTTTGTGAAACATTGCTAGCTAATCTATGACTTCCATGTGCTTATATATTCTCTGCCAGCTTATTTTTGACCTAGCCTATGTCATGTATGTATTATGTACATTCTACAAACAAAAATATAATCATAAACCTATGTTATAACGATCAGATCACTAATTAATTGAACTACGATCATTTAGAAAAAAAGCAATTACTTCTGAAAAATAGTTTTTTAAGTGACTGTACATATCATCACTTTACGCTCACTTATAATTATTGTATACGAATCGAGAGACTTTTCAATCGATCACCGGTCATAAGATTCTTCATAATAATTAATTTAACTCTTAAAACGAAATGAATACATGGGCTATATAAATGAGAAAGGCATCCCTTTAATTTCCCTGTGTTGATCATTGAGAAAGGAAATCCAAGTCTAGCCTCTTCCATTACGTATAAATGGGACCTTGATCTTGATCTTAATCTTAACATTATGTTGATTATAATGCATTGGGGGTTGGTTAGTAGTACAGTACAAATGATATACGATATGATATCATTTGTGTCTTGTCTTGAAAATTACCAAATCTAGGAGAAAATCATGTTCAGCGTCACATCAACACTAATTAATTTATATATACTCTTCGATCAGCAGTGCAATTCCAAGATATACAGTATATTTATTATTTATATAAAATAAAAATCTATTTATTATTTATATAAATAAAAGCGACGCGTAATTGTTTGATTATCTTGTAAACGACAGTAATTCTAGCTAAAATTAATAAATTATAGGCATAGTATAATATAATCGAAATTCCCAGATTTTCTTGTGTCCGTTTGCTGGCTGTTTATTCAACTAATCGCGGAGTGTGATTGATAGTAGCTCATTTAACTTGACAAAAATTAGCTAGGTTTGCTGTAGAGCATGCATAGCATATATATGATATAACCATCGGTATAAATTAAATCGATTGGATGGTGCAACATTTCATCAACACCGTAATGTTTATAATTCTTTTCACCTACCGCCTTCTTCAATTATCTCGCCCCATTTTATTGGTTATCGGATTAGTTCATTACAACTATATATGCAAATCATTCTATTATCAGTTAGTTTTTATATATGTTTATACAACCAAAACCTCAAAAATACTATGTCAATTAAGTATTATTGAAACTGAGTTATTATTCATTTATTAATACAACTATATTAAAGTCATCTTATATTAGGTGGAAAAAATATTTCTGTTGAGAAATATATTTCCTCCGCACCAGAACAAATGTTATATATTTTTTTATATTTGTACCACTATAAATGTATTATTTCTATTTTTCGCAACATTTTCAACCCAAAATATCTCATGTATTTTTGTCTTTTAATATTTTATACAATATATTAAATTTCGTGTTTAAAAATAAAGTGATTTTTGTTTTGGGACTATTAAGATATGTGGTTCTCTCTTGTTGTTGTGATAATTTTCATCCCCACAGACAAACACAGATGGGACGAAATCATTAAAACTGCAGCCTTATAAATTTCACTTTGGATCCCAATCCTGA
Organism: Plantago elongata; assembly: GCA_036897095.1. Lineage (NCBI taxonomy): Eukaryota > Viridiplantae > Streptophyta > Magnoliopsida > Lamiales > Plantaginaceae > Plantago > Plantago elongata. Next base: position 6,733 of record JAYMSP010003172.1, read on the forward strand.
TGTGCAGTTATAAGTTAAACCAGTCCAGTTTTAAAGAGATAGATCATACTGTATTACAGCAGAAACAAACATACAAAACAGAGAGGAACAGTAAGTGGTTGCAAGCTAGCTAGCTACATTATCAAACAACAAAACACAAGAAATCAAGAAAAGATAAATTGTGGAACAGAAGAGCAACTGGAACAAATATTACGGTGTATGAAAACTTCCATGAATGAAATTACTGAAACGAAACAGCCGTATTTGACAGCACAACACAAGCAAACAAACACGTATTAATAATTCATTTATGCTCCAACATCATGCATCTATCTATCTATCACTGCAACCACAACCCAACAAAGAACATACTAACACCACATACTGATTGATTTTCTCATAGATTTCTTCTCTTCTTCAAATTGTTCTCATCATTTACTACTACTATACTACTACTACTCCAATAAATCTATACTACAAAACAGTACGTTTCCTTCATTAGTTATTACATTATTAAATTGTTGTTCACTTCTCATGTACTCGGTTACCATAACAATAATGAAATCAATGAATTAAGAATGCACCGTAATTTGTTCCCACCCACCTCCTCATGTCATAACCTGCTCTATATATTGCATATATCTCTGTCGTTTTATCAACTCTATCTCTCTTTCTTTCTTTTTTTTCTTTCTTTATCTCACACAGAGCAAGAAAACAAGAAAGAAGAAAAGAAATCTTTATTTTTTGAAGATAAGCCCAAAATCATTTCTTTCTACACATTCCCACATTTAAACTTCATTTTCTTCAAGTTTCAAAAAGAAAAACTTCATTTTTCTCATCTCTCTCTGTTTTCTTTCTTGCTGCCATTTTCTTCTTCTTCAAGTTCAGTTAAAGCAGGTAGCTACTAGCACTAAATGTGACATGGTATCATCAAGACGACAAACTGGGCTTTTCATTCTCACACTAATTACCCTCTTTCTCACCATCCATTCTTATCAAATCCCAACTGGAACAAAGCTCGAGTTGACTCACCGAGTCCGACTCGACCGAGTCAAGCAGTTCGTCCACCAAGACACAGCTCGCCTCCGAGCCACCACTTACAAGGCAAAGGCCAAGAACAATGCCATTTCATACTCAGAATGTGTGGACAGGAACAAAACCAAGAATGCGCACCAAGTGTTCGGCGAAATGCCGCTGAACTCTGCAGCTGATTACGGGTCGGGTCAGTACCATGTGCACTTCAACGTGGGGACGCCGGCTCAGAGGGTGCAGCTGGTGGTGGATACGGGTAGTGACTTGACCTGGAGCAAGTGTAAGTACAGGTGTAGAGGGAAATGCAGGAGGAGGATGGTTAAAGGTGGGATTTTTCGTGCGGATCAATCGGCGAGTTTCAGAACAGTGCCTTGTTCGTCTGATGTTTGTAGAGTGGAGCTTGCGAATCTGTTCTCTCTGTCTAGATGCGCTTCTCCGGCTGACCCATGTGCCTATGATTACAGGTGAAGCATTTTTCTTTATTAAGTAGCAACCTGTTTGATGAAATGCTCATTGAAAATTGGTTTGGATTAGTTTATGTTATCATGTTTAGTTTATGATTGTTTGGAGTGTTTAGATTGAGGGGTGTTTGTTTGTTTAAGGGTTCTGGAAAAGTGAAGTTTTTGGTATAGAATATGAGCTTAAAGTAGTAGAGAACAGTTACTTGTTGAGTTTCAAGAGAAATAGTGAAAAGTTGAGTAATGAGTGCCCTGGAAAGTAAACATTTTTGGAGTTAGTATTGTTAATGCTTGTTAAAAAGACAACAATCAGTTTTTCCTCCTAATCATTAGGAAATTAATCACACTTTAGTGTGAATTTGAGGATATATTAGGGTAATGTGGCTGGTGGGTGTTAGTGTGGATTTCCTTTTGTTATTCTTACTTTAAAAGAGTTGGGTTTTTTTTTTTTTTTCCAACTAGAATTTCTCCTTTAGAATTGATGTTTGAACAATTAGACTTAAGCTCATGTTTTCAAGAACTTCTAGTTAAAGTGATGTGCGGTAGGTGTTTGCAATATCAACTAAAGAGCTGCTTCAACAGATTCTAGAGCTTTAAAAAATTGGTGCTTTTGGTAAAAATAAGCTATAACCAGTGTTCAAAAAGCTTTTTCCGAACAGGTGCTAAGACAAGAATAAATAAGAAGTTCTAGAACTAGTGTTAACCTTTTGTTATAATCAGCTCTGTTTTAGTTAAGGATATAATGACAAAAGTTTGGTTGGAAATATTCCAACGGACACTTTCATGTCATGTTCGGGGTTTGTGGATGTACGAAATACCGGTTAAAGGAGCAGCTTGTAAAGAGTATGACAGTGCGTGAACCGGTTTGTAATGGATGTAAAACTAAAATAAACGTTGGGGAACTGTCATATAGTAGTAAATAAAGGAGTTTCTCTGCCATAGGACAAGGCAAACGAATGATGCCTTTGTACTTATTGCCAGTATGTTATGTCTCAAGTTTTCTGTCACTGTTTGTTACCCCTAGTCTAAATAAGAAAGAATTCAATGTTGATGAGAAAGAAAGATTCTTATTTGGGGCTTTAAACTCTATTGTTCTTAAAAAGGGATCTTAAATGTGTATAAGTAAGTTTATCTATGTAAAATCCCCCGTCTATGGAGGCGGAACCACGAGTAAAATTTGAAGAGGCAATTAAACAATATAATAAGTCTCTTATTGTCATGTTAAAGTGTCATTGCACTTGTTAATTTATTTAACACTTTTTCTCTATTCCCCAAAAATATAATGAATCTTCAATTGTCATGTTAAAGTGTCATTTTACTGGTTAAATTGTCGTTTCACTACTGCACTTTATTTAGAGTTTTTTCTCTATTTTCCAGCAACCGGCTAGAAAGTATGTTTCAGTTTTTCTCCACTCACAACCGCACACCACACACCTTCAGAGATTTTAAATATGTGGTCCAAATATTTTTTTAAAGGAATTGAACACACTTTAGAACATGGTCAGGGTGATTTGATCAGTTTAGGTGAACGTTGTGGTAGGTTCATGCAAAGAAATCAAACTAGAACTGCTTAAGATGATGGCAATGACTTTTGGGTAGTTGTGAACTTTTGATTTTTTGGTGTGTATTGTATTCATTAACAATACTCAAAACATTCATGCCTATGTGTTTTATTTTTGCACCTAAGCATTTGTATTATATTGTTCTTTTTACGATTATAACCATATCGCATAAATCCTTACACTACTAATAATGTAAGCACCTCACACTTAAGAAATAGTAAAATGTATACATTTACATACAAAATACTCAAAAATCATTTTGAGTTGGTCTAAACCAACTTGCCCAAAATAAATCGAAGAGACTCTTTCACTTATGGGTTGGTAATACTCAAAATTTCGTTTCTTTCTAAATTAACTTGTGGACACAGATGTGTAGATCTTTTTTGAATTTACCCATTCAATGCATTCGTATGTGATATAAATTCGATAAATTTGCATTTATAGGCACCGCGCTTCTAGTCTAATATTGTTCTAAATCAGTAGATGCGATCTCTTTAGTGTTAATACGAAAGTATAAAGATTTCTAACCTGAAAGAGGGATTACAAGGTGACCGGTAGACATGGCAGTTAATGGTTCAAAGTTCTTCCACCATTAGAAAAGAGACCATAACATGTTGACTTCAATTTGTTAATTCATGTCTTTTTAGGTGGAAGCTTATTAATTTCTTTCCCATCTTGGAGATGGGCTAGTTGATGATTCTAGGTTATTAAATTATTATAATGAGCCGAAAAGATGTAGTAGTACAATCTTTGAACAGCTTATCACAGTTGAATTCAAGTCACAGTATAGAAAAAAAAGAAAAGAAAGCTTTTCAATTAACTGCAGTGTATACTTTAAATGCTCATCAGTCCAATTTTTTGCATCAACAACCCCTGCATCCTTAATGGTGCAAGTCATTTACAACCCTTACCTAATTCCAGCATGGCCTTGTAAGGCAGTTATTGTGAAGTAGATTGGCTCACATGACTCGCAACATCTATGCACCATTGCAAGGGCTTGTTTGGGGAGGTAGTTTCACTTTCCCCATTTAGATGTGGCATGTTGATGAGGACAGAAGGGATCCAATATTTCATAGACTCAAAAACATCTTTGTCCTTTACGGTACACATGTGTGTGTTTGGCCCAACATGATAACTTACAGCTTTCTCAAAATCTGTACACCGACTTCTAGCTGGGACTGAAATTCCCTTAATGTGTTGGTACCCGATTAAGTTACGTGGTCCTTGTGGTGGTCAAGGATGTGTTTAAAATCATCAATGCAAATCAGAAAGCAAAATGTTAATGTTCTTGAAATTTGAGACTCTGTAGAAGGAAAAAGGAAAGACGTATAATTATTAACTACATTCCAATAGAATTTCGATTCTCTAATGAATTTTTTTTCCCTTTGTACTTTCTTTAGTATCTTTGTTTTGGCCAGTGCTCCTGTGCTTGCAAGTTCATTTTGCTGAAATAATTTCTTGGTTCATCTCTAGTAGACCTTGTTGCTAAAAGTCATCTACAATAGTTGTGAGAGTTCATAAATGCTAGCATGTGTGGTTTTTAGTCAGTATGTGTCGATTACATGTAGTCTTCTTGTGTTAGTATAAGTACTCCTCAAGTTTCAACATGACTTTAGTTCTTAAATCACTCTCATGGTTAATTACATGACTAGGTACGGGGATGGATCGTCTGCACAAGGATTATTTGCAGAGGAGACGATAACTTTTAGAATGGCAAATGGAATGAAGAGAAAACTCCGCAACGTGTTAATTGGGTGCAGCGAGTCTTCAAGTGGCCAAAGTTTTCAGTCTGCTGATGGTGTGATGGGGTTAGGCCACAGCAACCATTCATTTGCTGTTAGAGCATCTAAGTATTTTGGAGGCAAATTCTCATACTGTCTAGTGGATCACTTGAGCCCCAGGAACATAACAAGTTTTCTCATTTTCGGCTCACACAAAGAAGCTCATGTATCTTTTAGAAGAAGGATGCGATACACAAAGCTAGTTCTTGGTGTTATTGATCCATTTTATGGGGTAAGTATCAAAGGCATCTCTGTTGGAGGAGTAATGATGGACATCCCAACTGGGGTTTTTGTTGTGAACAGTACAGGTGGAACAATCATCGATTCAGGGTCAAGCTTAACGTCATTAACTCTCCCCGCCTATAATCCGGTGATGGATGCTCTTAAGCTGTCATTATCAAGATTTAGGAACATAGACTTGGACATTGGAGGTCTCGAATACTGCTTCAATTCTACGGGATTTCAGGAATCTTTGGTGCCAAGATTGGTATTTCATTTCACAGATGGAGCAAGATTTGAACCACCGGTGAAGAGTTACGTGATCGATGTAGCTCCGGGATTGAAATGCATCGGGTTGATCCCTGCGGCCTCGCCAGGTGCCTCTGTAATTGGGAACATCATGCAACAAAACCATTTATGGGAATTTGATCTTGTTAATGGTAGGTTGGGTTTTGCTAGTTCTTCCTGCAGGTGATGCAGAAAGAAAGTCGATGATCATCAGTGATCCAGTCGGATCAGCATCACACGGCATTGTAATTTATACTAGTATTCAACTCCTCCTTATTCAATTCATCAATTCATAATGTATACATGAATGGAACCATGTTCATTCTTCTCCTTAAGAGTTGCTTTTTGATTGACGACATATCTCTCAAGTTACCACCCATGTTATTAAATGTAGGAACCTGTAAATTAGCTTGTGAAAATCAAAATGAATGAAATACAAACAACTCTTCATTAAAATGGCAGACACTATTATGTGATGTGCTTCATTTCCTCCATGTATTCCATGACTGTGCCTTCACTTGCTGTGTATGTGCAACTTCAGTGAAGGACACGTGCTGCTATGGGTGGTAGATGAAAGGGGAGCAACTTTATGGTCCAACATTATTACAAAATAGAGAACTTGTTAAATGCATATTGTTTATTCATGTTTGACATTTTTTTATGTTTCCAAAATTCATTTACTTCATTAAATCAACCTGAAATCTTTTGTAATTATTGAATTTTCATAATACTTCATCTCAAATATTCTAAAGTATTGAAATTTTTCATATAATTCACACTTGGAAGTTTAGCCAGAATAGCGTGAGTGCTAATTTAGAAAAATAGAGAGTACTTACAAACACATCTATAAATGTAAAAATAAAAATAGAATTAAAAATACCAAAATTCTCAAATTTCTACACTAACAGAATGAAATGTCAAAGTCTTAGAAAATGTAAGATTTTACTAAAAGATAGAAAAATCAGATTTTTTTGCGGTTTTAGAATTTTAGCGGTCTGACCGGCCGAGTTTCTTAAAAAACTGTCGAGACACATTTTTCATTATGCTTTTAATAGATTATGTTATGATTTTAAGTTGTTAGCATTGTAAGTTTCAGTTATCGTTTAACGTGTTTTGTTAATTTTTTTAAAAGATAATGATGGTTTTAATGCGTTGATTATGTATGTTTCAATTATAGTTTTAACCTCTTTTGTTAACGTTGAAACAAATTGTGTGATGGTATAAGGACCTACATAATATTTTTATGATGATTTGGTATATTTTTTAGTGACAGACTAATCCATTAAATAGATTTAAAACTTGCAGAAAAATCATTAAAATAATAATAAACAAGCTTAAATAACTACTCAGTCATCCAAATATTTTAAAACATCTACACTCATAGGAAAAAAAAATTACAATAAATGTTCATTCGGTGAACTTCAACTATCTATATTTGATTGCATGTGTTGGTGCTTTAATATTGTAGTGGCAACTTTGAGAGGCTTATCATCCAACTTGATGTCATCATCAAAACTGCATAAAACATTCAATAACTGGGTTAAAACCATAACAACTCTCATTAGAACTATCACATCAGTGTTTCTTTAAAAATAAAGATGAAATGTGCAACACATGCTAAAACCACATTGATGCATAAAACCATAACATTGCATTATATAGATATAACAAAGCATGTAACACAAGTTATAAACGGTAACGTTAATAAATAAAACCATAACCACACCTCTTCAAAACTATAGCAAAACATTTGGAAAAAAAACAAATCATAAATGTTTCGCTGAAGCTAAAACCCTAACATTAATACTTAAAATTACAACAATATATCGTATAACTATAACATATAAGCTAAAATAATAATATTTCACTACCCAACGTAAGATAAATATTATAATATTAATGCTTACAATCACAACAATGTATTTGAAAACTAACTATAATAAAGTACAAAACATGCAACACATCGTTAACAATAATAATAATGCTTAAGCCACAATAGTATATCTTAAAACTATATCACTACTTCTCAATTATAAAACAACATTTACAAAAAATTGAATCATGATATTTTACCAGACTAAAAACACCAATGGTACTTCTTAAACTTACAATAATAGGTCTTGAAACTATAACATTTACGCTAAAGCAGTAGAAGGCGGAAATATTCAACACAGGCTAAAACCATAACAATGGTGCTTAAAACTATATCACCAAGTCTTAAAATCATAACGAAACACCAAATTGTGAAAATTGATTTTCACTGTACGGATTTCAGATCTGAAAGCAGATTTCAGATCTGAAAACCAGATGTGAAAATTTCAAATTGTAAAATCAGCGAAGAATGAAAAATAAAAGATCAAATTTCACTTAAGATTTATTGAAAAAAACGAGGTGAATTTGTTGATTTGAACATTTTAACAATTACATCTGAAAATCCGGCAAAATCAAGAGAGAATGGAGAGAAATTTTCCGGCGAATCGTGTTGGAGCACCATAATTTCTTGCAAAAATGGATCGACAGCGGTTCCGGCAAAGGAAGAGGGTGGCGGTGGTTCCGATCTCCGACAATAACGGCAGGGAAGGGGGGAGAGTAAGAGGGACTGATGTTTCTCTCTCTAAAGCTTTTTTGGAGAGGGAAACATTTGTTGCATTTTATAAATTTTATGTCAAAAAGTGTATTATTTAAATATTTATATAAAGGTTTATAATCAATTTATAGTGTTTATGACCTGTTCTTTATTATAAAAACCGAATTCTTACATTAAAAAATACTTCACCTCACTATACTTAACACAGAAGAAATAGACTTGGAACTGTAAACTATTCCAAACACTGAGACAAAGGAGTGATCTCTAAAAATGATGGCCTGGAAAAAATACAGTACTGCATAAAATGATGTCTTCACAATCATTATGGATATTATTTAAAACACTAAACATATCATCCCCAAAGAATTTGTGCTTTTAATAGTAGCACTAATTTAATGAAGCCCTACTTTTTCATCCATTTATTGCCTTCATCACTCTGCCTCTAGCGAGCTATACTATAAAAAGTTAAAACTAGTATCAACAAAGAAGTTATGAATAACGGGCATTAAAATGTGACAAAAACATCTATTAAATCTGGGATTGTAAAAAATTAACGGATATAAAAATACTCCCGCATATTAACAAAACACCATAATGGATCTAACAAAATCAAAATTAGGTATCAAGAGTGTAACAGTATAACCCAGCCATCGAGAGCTTCCAGTATAACCCAGCCATCAATAGTAAGCACCAAATTTGTGCACCAAATTTGTTGGCCATCCATGGAAAAATATAACTGTGCTAATCTAGATTAAGTTAATTTACACTCCGTGTTCACATCTTTTTTTTTTTAAGTGAACCAAGCCTTCAGTACCCAACACAGCACTACTAGCCAGGTGATTGTCCTCCACGTGGGGGACGGCCTCGAACTCTTCCTCCTCGAACGCCGCGTGGAGGCCGGCCTCGCAAACTTGGTCCAGGACGACCTCGAACAGCTGCTCCAACACGACCTCTGGTTGGCACAGATCTCATCGGTTGCATATCTCTTTGCCTTGCTTGTTCTGCAAAATTGACGATTTGGACAATGGTTTAACTAGTATCATACAGGTTATTATGGCTTAGCAACACTTATAAAGCCATGGTACAAAAATAATAACAAATTAAATGTTTCAAGTGGAGAAATCAATTACCTTCACTTGAGGCATCAATGCTAGCTGAAGTGCTACCCGATGCTACTTCCACAGCGCTAGAGCTTGACCCAACTGACTGATTTTCAACAACTGATCCCACGGCATCAAGCAGCTTATGTGAACCATCAACAAATTTTTCAGTCGTGCCACTGCTGTCATTCTTTTCATCCTCTTGATCCGAAGGATCGATCTCCCCAGCTTCAAGGGTCTCATTAATCCGATGTTCATTGCTTGGAGATCTTGGTGGTTCAATACTCGGAGATCTTGGTGGTTCAATACTTGGAGATCTTGGTGGGTCTACAGATTCGTCACGCAGATATTCTCCAACTTCTGGTATGTTGGCATCTCCGTCGGCATCTGTTAAATCTGTATCGAGCTCTCCCTCTTCCCTTTCTTCAGATTCCGTTAATGTACGCTGGACATCTTGTTCGGTTTGATGCCTCAACTGGTCATCAGAATGGACAGCTTCTTTGGGCATGTCAGATTTCTCATCTGTAATTTCACCCACCTCAATTTGTTCAGTGGGTGCTGGCTCATCCACTTCTTCCCCTGGAGCTCCTGGGTTGTCTTTCTCAGTATCATCACATATCCCCTTACCAGGTTCTTCAGTATTATTCCCCTTTTCATCTATCATTTCATCATTTACAGCAACATCAGAAACTTTAACAGGAGCAGCAGACAGTTCTTCACCACTATCTTGGAAACTCTCTAACGATTTTGGCTTTTTCAGTGCCGGCGTTGTCAAATCAGGGCTTCCTTCCTCTGGGGCTAGGATCTCATCAGAAGATCGCTTACGCACAGGAGATTTTGTTGGTACTGGTGGATTTCCTTGATCAATATCAAGCGATGATGTCCCAATGTTGGATTCATCAGCTTTTGCTTCATCTGGTTCTGACATCTCTACATCTCCTTGAATTTCTTTGGGTTTTGAAAGACTTGGACGAACCAGTCTCCTTCCCGTTTTAATATTAGCCCTAGAAACCAGTCGTCTTTCTCTGTCTTCAGATGCTCTTACAGGAGCAACATTTGCAGGGGTCACTTCTGGTGTTTTAGATGATAAAGCAACGGACTGACTACCAGGAGCTACATCAGGATACATATTCACCTTTGGGGGAGCATTTGAAGGGGCAGCAGGATCAGGCCTACTGGGAATTGCAGCTTGAACACGATTCTCAACAGCGGAGAAATCTGCAGATCCAAAATCTTCCAGTGAAGTAGTGGCTACTGGTGTAATCTCGGGTTGACTGCCTCCAGAGGTCTTAATCTTTTGTACTTCATCTTGAACCAATTTCAATACTTGCTGAGTCTTTGAAAGCTCATCTACCAACAACTTATTTTCCTGACTGACTTTCTCAAAATTCTCGTAATGTGTTTTTTCAGTCTTATCACTTTGTTCTTTTTCTTTAAGTTCATCTTTCAGTTTTTTCACCTCTTCTCTATACCTTTCAACTGTTTTCTCAAGAATCTGTATCCTGGTATCTTTTTCTTTGTTGGCTTGTTCACTAGCAGAATCCTCCACATTCCTTTTTACTTGTTTGGCATCCTCTAATTGTTTGGACAAAGCAAGCATCGCTTTGTTATGTTCATCCTTCTCCTTAGTCAAGTTTTCACACCTTCTCCGCACCACATTGTAATTTTTCTTCACTCTTTCAATCTCAGACTTTAGGGACGCCTCCGTTTGCAAGATTCCATCAATCCTGGCTTCTCTTTCGTTCAGTTCTGTCCTACAACTGGATAGATCGCGCTCTAAAACTGATACTGCTGCTTGCCTCTCTGATAGAAGTTTATTCACCTCCTCTAGTTCTACATCCTTTTCTCTCAAATTACCATGAAGCTGCTGGAACGAATCTTTCAATCGATTGTAATCATCAATATCAAAAGTTTTGCACTTTTCTAACAGCTCATTAATTTTTTTCTCATTATTCAGATTTTCTGCCTTGAGACGATCAATTTCTCTTATTCGGGTTTCCAATTCAGTGTCTCTATCTCGAAGAAGCTTCTCCATATTCTCACTTTCCGTCCTTTCTTTTTGGAACGCCTCACGTAGTTTCTGGCATTCTTCAAAATTGTGCCTATTCTCTTCTCTAAGCTGAATGTTACTTTCTCGGAGGAGGTTTAGCTCTCTAAGCTGCATTTGGAGAGATTTAAATTCTTCCTCTGTGAATAATGAAGCACGAGATTTTTCCCGTGCAGAACGAAGCAACGCTTGAGCTTCATCAGCTGACTTTGAAGCGCTCTCCAGCTGAGACTGCAACCGTAGCTTCTCTTGTTTCAGTATAGATATCTCTTTTTCTCCTATTTCCTTTGTCCTGCGGAGATAATTTACAACATTTTGCAACCCATCATCATCACCAGATGTCTGAGAACTGCTCCCAGATGCTTTCCCTAGTTCTTTATCTGCCACACGGATGTGCAGCGCCTCGAGCCGACTATGCAAAATCTTGTTCAATTCATCCACTTCGCTGTATTTTTTATCCAGTTCACTCTTATAAACCTCTGCAGTTAATTTTTCCGCATCCAATCTTGACTTCAGCTCACTCTGTGTATATAACAAATAGATGTGTCAGCCAAATAATACTTCTTCAAACAAAGCCATAATGAACGATCCAGTCAAGTGAAGTTATGAACAAACCAACTCCATAGAATACGGGCAGTCAGCCAAAGAAAAAGAAGAGTGAAAACGGAAAAAGAAGAAACAGAACTATTTGGCTTCCCCAGCTCATCATGCATTTATATGCTCCAAGATACATTCAGAAGCTAGTTAAGTGAAAACAGATGAAATTGAGTTACTAAAGAATGATTACATTTTCAGCTCTGAGCATATCAACGTCTCTACGAAGTTTGCATGTTTCATCTTGTGATGCAGCCAAAGCTTGTGATGTTCTGGTCAGCTCCTGAATAGTTTCAGACTGTAGAATTACCTGGATATACAAGTATATAACCAACAAACACATAAGTACCATGATGTTTCCCATCAAGATTGACATAGAGATTCTATAACATTCAGATTGCAGAGACTCTGAAGACCCTGCATGAAAAAGAGTACCAGTAGTAATATCTTAATATCTTGCTAGAAAGAATTTACATTGACCTAATCTAGTGACGGAAATAAGCTCTGGAAAAGTAGGAATAGTTTTTGGTTTCAAATGAAAAAGAGTATTGAGGACACATTTGTGAATGTGGTACATTAACATCAAAATCAATTCTACTATATACTGAAATCTTTAATATGTGCTGGAAGAGGAGGGGGCTTGGCTTTTGCAACTATTCAAGGACTAAGTCATTAAATTATCCACTGGATACCAGGACAGACACAACCAGTCAGCTATGTGACAATTGCATCTGAGATCAGGGCAACATATTAAACAACATACAGTAGTTGAGTCCAACAAAAACATCGAGCCCTACAAACATAGAACTTTGAAATACCATTTTCTCTAAAGTAAAAAACAACTATACACCAGTTTAGTTCCTGATTCCCATAAGCACAAATATGAAAATTTATCCTATTGCCACCCTTAGTTAGCCAAACTTCTGGGTCTGCATATTTATGGAACTCTGATGGTAGTATAAGGAAGAGCATCCATGGAAATGGTTAAAACGCTTCAGATGGTATAACGTATAAGGATGAGCATTGTCTAGATTTTGGAACTTCCCTAACCTTTTATCGCCCAAAAACTTGTAACTAAAACGGTATATGTACCAGTAACCGGTGCTACATTGTTTACCACTCCTATGTCTTGTCAAATGTTCAATTCAATGTGGACACAACACTACCTGTGTGGACCTGAATCTTATAATAACGAAGAAAATAGACCATTGCTGAACAAAAGAAAAAAGAAAATGGTTACTACATGTCCAGAAAAAAGGATCGACATGTATGACAAAGATCGAAACCACAAAAGTGTCAAGGACAGGAAGATGTAGAGAGAGATCAAGAGGGAATTTTCCGAGTAAGACAACAGTGTAATTCAGAGTAGAGTTTTGATTTCCATACTACTCAGATATTAATAGCATGTATATATTACAAATAAAACTATGTACTTGAGTGGCACGTAAAAATGCTGTTATATAAAAACCTTAGTAATAGTGTAATACTGTGGTAATCATTCAGTTTTGGATGGTATTGCCAAAATACTTACAGTCCCCATTTGTTTCTTACTATCGATACCAGAGTTTAAGCTTTTAAATGGGTAGGGTTCTACCCCTACCCGACGGGTACCTCATTTGTTGCTTGTTAGTGTTTAAACACGTCGCACCAAGCAAAAGCATAGGATCTCAACATAATCTACTAAGCTCCATGATTTAGCTACTCCCTGAAACTCTAACAAGCAAAATGAAATTCCTACCTGTCTTTGGTAATTGCTTTGGGCAGCTTTCCATCTTTCATGCTCTTCCACCAGGTCCTGTTTCAAAGCAGATATTTGTGCTTCCATCACTTCAATTTGAGACCTGCCGCAGTACAACAATAAAAGAAGATGTTACAAAAGAATTAAAAAAACCAACCAAGAATAGTTTTAATTTGGTGATCAGTTAAACCATAGTCGATCATCGTGCTCTAATTTATTTAGCATCAGCTTATTAAAATGTTTTTGTTATGATTCCATTTCAATATACTTGAAAAAATCAATTTACACAAATATTTGGTGGTCTACACATTAATCACACTCACCAACACCAATGTGGCTTTCTTATTCATTTGCAGTTAACATCAATATGCTAATATTTGCCATTGAGACCCAGACCAAATATGTTAATATGTGCCAAGGATCTATAGGAGGTCCCACATTTGTGGCTTGAATGTTTATCATGTTCCATCTAGTTTTTTTCCCCAGAGTATGTTCATACTGTGTAATGGTGATTTATTCCTGCTATTTTCCGTTGTAACTGAAAAACGAAATAAAGCAACATTTCTTTCAAGCTACGGAAAAAGAAAAAAGGAATACAGTTCTAAAATTGAAATGATCCAAATTAAACAGGTCGCAGCACAATCGCTTGTAATATATATAT
>JAYMSP010003173.1:0-20778 GCA_036897095.1 Plantago elongata
GCATTCGGATTATGGTACCGTTGCATAACCGACTTCATGTTGGGAGAGAAAAACGCATGTGAAGCGTTTGCTGGAGTGGAAATAAAAAGGCCAATATCAGCACCAAAAGTGGAGCAGAAACTGCTAGCTTTCTTGAACAAGCCTTTACGGCGCTTTGAGAATGTAGCATACAAGGCATCTTTATCGAGCATTGGCTCTATCGGTATTGGTTGATGGCCTTTTGGATCCATGGCAATTTATTGACAAGTTATAGAAAAGCAAAGAGATGAATGGCCAGGTTGTGTGCTTGTATGTTTACTATGAACCATGTATTTATAGGTGAAAATAGTGACACAAAAATGGAGTGCACAATTAACACAATTTATGAGAGTTGACATAAAAGTGAAAATCAACGGAACCAAGCAATCTAATTCAAGATTTGAACAAAAAAGAAGAAAATAAATACATGTATATACCATCTAATGAAATTATTTCAAACCGTGTTCAAAATTTTAGCCTTAAAATAGGACGGTGCTAATATAAATGATGAAATACAATGCAGATAAGGTTTGATTGTTTTACATTTTAAGAAATATAATGATAGGAAAGCATAATATTATAATAATGTGGTGCATTAATTTAAAAGAATGAGAATATAATTTAATTGATCGTTGTAAATCTAATTTTACATAGATCGAGTTAAGAATTTATAAAATATAGTAAAAGCTACGGAAATAAGCTTAGGTAAATTGATACATTTAGAGTGTGATAGAATTAGTATGTCGCGAGTATTTTTAGGAAACTGAGACCACGATTAGTAACGTGGTTTTTTTTTAATGGTTGACGTTTAGTTCTTATACTAGCTTTTCAAAAGTTAGTAAAGGGTACTCTAGGTTGAGGAAGTTTTCCTTATGATTTTTCCGACCGAATCCTATATAGATAACTTATTCGTAATTGTATTTGACCGTCTATAAATATTTGAGGGTTGAGCGTACAATAATTGATAATATTTCATTGGAATAGCCCATTTGATAGTTGTATATATGAATTTCAGTGTTGATCCAAAGAATATATGATGTCTCATGAGTCTCATACCTAGAATTTCAGTTTCAATATCGATCCATCATTACTTCTTAGATCAAGTTGGACAAAATGAAGGCCCATATCTTACTCCAAAACATTATAAAATTAAAATGGATAGTCCGATGTTTTTTTGTAAATGGATCTACTTTATAAAAGAATTTCATCACCTCTATAAAATCGAACTTATAAAATGGTGTGAAACTAATTCGTATTTAATTCCGGTAATAAGGACAATGTGCACTGGATGTGCTCGTATCGATAGAAACAAGACGTCGGAGGCATGTGTTCAAGCGAGACTTCTAGGGTTGAAGAAAAGATGATGTGAAGGTGAGGTTGAGGAAGGAATGGTTTTGCAGATAAGAGGAGAGGAAGGTCGCAAGTGGCACCACACCGAGTGGATCGGTGGTATGTTCTTGAGGCGTTTCCACGCTACATGCGAATGCCGAATTGGATCAAATCAAGGCCGATATGTTCTGTTATGTTACATTCTATCCTGTTTTGTTAGATTTTTGTTATACAATGAAGGATTAAATGTAATTTGTGTAAAAGGTTATGTAATAAAAACTTAAACACCATTGCCCTTAATCATACAAATCAGAAAACACAGGTACTGAAAAACGAAAAATACAAGTACTGAAAAACAACAGAGCAAAACAACAAACAACCGAACATAACATAACATAAGTAATTAAAATGATCAAACAACTAGTTTTCATTCATGGAACTTGAGCCTTCGCTTGACTTCAGCTTCTCCATGCGACTAGCTGTTTCTTCACGTACACGTTCAACGAACGTCTTCATTTTTGCCAGTTCTTCCTTGTCCATATGCTCCAAATTAAAATCATTATACTTACCATCTGCCCGAGCTTTCTTCTCCTCCTCATCCAACTTCTTCCCCCGTTCGAGCTCAATAGAAAGTTGTGCTCTCAGCTCCCCTTGCTCTTGTTTCATCTTCTTGAGAGTCTCGCGGACAAAGATATCATCCACCTGTTCAAAAACGGTTGGCTGACGGTCTGGATTCTGGTAGCGGTCAATAACCGAATCCATGGAGGGAGAGAAAAATGAATGCGGAGTGTTTGTTGGACTGTAAACAATAATGCCAATATCTGCATCAAAATCGGTGCAAAATTCGCTAGCTTTGTTGAACAAGCCTTGACGGCGCTTTGAGAATGTAGTATACAAGTTCTCTTTCTTCTGTATTGGCTTGATTGGATTTGTCTTATGGCCTTCTGGATCCATGACAATATTATCAAGTTATACAATGCAAAGAGATGAATTGGTTGTGTTTGTGTTCTTGTATTTTTTACTATGAAACTGCAGGTATTTATCGGTGAAAATAGTGATACAAAAATGGAGTGCACAATTAATACAATTATGAAAGTTAATATAAAAGTGAAAATTAATGGAACCAAAAAATCTAATTCTAGATTTGCACAAAAAAGAAGTAAATAATTAAATTTGTATAGAATGTAATGATATTATTTTGAACAATAGTCAAATTATTACGTCAATATTCTATCCCGCCTAATTTGGAATATGACGGTTACTACTCTATGGTTTGAAGAAATGAATAAAATAGGAAGGTGTAATATGGTACATGTGTAGAGATTGGTGCATTAATATGAAGAAATAAAAATGATAAATTTTATTTTTCACTAGAACCTTTTGGCCCACTTTGAATTTACACCCAGACCCTTTTTTTTTTTGGAGTCTGCACTTGAATGTTAGTCAACAGAGCGGCTTCACACAAAGGTTGGATGGCATTACTGACGTCCGTTAAGTGAGGGTAAAAATGTCATTTCTCTCATACCATTTCCCTCCAAGTCTTTCACTCCAGTCACTCGATTTCCCTCCATTTCTCACACCATAAATCCTAATTCTATCCCCAATTCTCAATCTTCACAATTAATGTCCAATTCCGAAAATTTGTTGTAAATCGAAGATGGCGGATAATTCAGTGCCAACAATTTGTCGGTGTAAGGTTCAAAGTGCTCGAATTACCTCTTGGACTGACGGGTATCCTAGACGGAGGTTTGAAAGATCGTTTCTTTGGGGTATGTGACATGTGTTCATTGTTGGTATAGTTTGTGCTTTGCTAGCTTGATTTCGTAGTGTAATATGTTGATTTTGGATGATTTTTCTGGTTTTTTGCTTGTTTATGCATCTTCTTGGTTCATTGTAGACTAGACGAGCATGAAAGATGTCGTTTCTTCTCGAATTCTGCTGTACGCAAAAGTTTCACTGGAAACAAGCCTTCGGTTCTTACCAATCCGAGGCGATTCGATCCCAACACTCCTGCTAACAACCCATTAGATTCGTGGGGTTTCTTGATTTTCAGTAATCGTAGATTTTGTTGTGTCAATTGCGAGCATCCTCGAAGTATACCATATCACCATCTTCGTCAACATAGCTTAGAAGCATAACAGTGTCAGGAGAGAAGCTAAAGAGTGAAACAACCTTCTCTCTCAGACCACCCATATCGAACTCCGGGTCTCCATCAACAACACGTGCATTGAACCTTCGAAGTGTTTCACCATACTTGACCTTGATCACCAAGTTTGAAGCCGCCATCGCGTTCCAGTAAGCCGCAGAGTGACCGCCCAAGATTTGTAGAGAAAAGGGTAGATGAAACGGAAGAGAAAGCAGAGAATCAACGCGTAGCCGTGAGCCGCTGTTTTACTCTTAGCGAATTGTGAATTGAGGAGATGAAGCACACGCACACTGACTAAGGTTCAGGTAGTGAGTGCAAATTTCTGTAAAGATTTCGGTAACGCGTGTAAATTTCTACAAAGGTTTTGGTGTAATTTGAAAATAAAACTAACGGAGAGATAACGTTGTCTATTCCGTGCTAGTTCTGTTGACTAACGTTCAAGTGCAAACTCCAAAAAAAAAGGCCTGGGTGTAAATTCAAAGTGGGTCAAAAGGTTCAAGTGAAAAATAAAATTTTCTCAAATAAAAAATAAGTACTTGAGGTTTGACTGCTTTACAGTTTGAGAAACCAAGTGAAATAGAAAGGCGTAACATAGTAAGAGTGGATAGAGGTGCATTAATGTAAATAGTGAAAATAATATTATAAATGAAGTTTGATTGTTTTACGGTTATAAGAAATTCGGTAAAATAGGTAGGTGTACAAGTAAAGCTACGCAACGGACGGATTGGATAATATCCGATCCGTTTTACTAGATATCTAGTCAAACTGATGAGTAAATACTAAAATTCCTATCCTTTATCGATCCATTAAGAGCAGATCAGATAACGGATAAATCCGTCAAATAAAGGATAAATTCACGGATATCTGTTAACCATGAAATTTGATAGAAAAAAATAATTTTCAACATTTATTGAACAATAAAATGATGAATAAAATAAAAAGATAGAAACCAGAAGAGAACACCAAACAATAAAGGTTCATATAATTAATTCAAAATACACTTCTAATGTTTCAAAACGAAACTAAATGATTCAAACTTCCATAATAATTCCTTCCATAATCATTCCTAATTATGTTTTAATTAGGGTAAAGTTTTGTATATGTATATGTATATGTAATATAAAATAAAATAAGACAAAGAACGGATGACGGATATTCGGGATATTTATCTGTTCATAACGGATAGACAAAAATTACATCCTTTATTCGATTCATTAGCTAATGATCCGGATCGATCCGATCCGTAAATGTAGATAAACGAATACGGATCATATAGAGCAGCCCTATATATATAAGTGATGGGTATATTGATGCCCTAGACTTGGACCGGGTCGGGACAAAAAGAAGCCTAATTCTCTTTCTTTCCAAAACATTATCATGCCAAGTGTTTATGAGAATGTCAATAAGCAGAGTAGAGTTATTGACCATGCCCAATGGGGCGCCATGGCGCTGCCGCCGTGCCAATCGAAACATCGTAGACGCTCCAATCGGCAATTCTCGCCGTACTAACAGGCGCGGCGAGCGTTTTGGCGCCGTGCCACGGCGCCTGGCAGCAGCCAGGACTGCTGCCATGTGCTGCTTCATTTTTTTTTTTGTTTCTTTATATTTTGTCCAATTTCAAACGCGAATAACTCGAAAAATATAAATGTAAAAAATATATAAAAATTACCAACGGATTCGTCTCTTCGAGATCTACGAATGGAAAACACTCTCGATTATTTTTGGATCATTCTATCTCACACTCATTTTCTCTCTCAATTAAACTTAAAATTGTAAAACAACCTCCAATAATTCAATTTTATTCATTTCAACTTCTAAACACTATTATAATATATTAAATATGTTTTTAGTAAAATAAAAAAACAATTTTTTTTTAAATTTTAAACTTTAAAAAAATTATAAAACGACTTAAAACAATGCAATTTCATTAATTTCAACATCTAATCACTCTTATAGTATGAATAATATATAAATAAAAATTAAAAAAAAATTAAAAAAATTAAAAAAATTGATGACGTGGCGACGACGCGCCACCATTGGAGCAAAAACGACGACGACGCACCGTCGGGTCGTGACCATTGGGAATGGTCTTAGTCCATTAGATTGAACTTTGAAGGTGATTGTTAAGCCAGGTAAATGAGATCACTAAAAAGCTTTAGAATGATCACATAAGCAATCCCAAGACACTTGTCTAATATCTCTGATATTGGAAAAATAAAAGTTAATGAATGAATTAACCTTAATATATATCAGCTAAGTTTCACATCAAATTGGTTATTGTGTGGTTAAAATTGTAACCTTGCATCTGATTCTATTCCTCTCAGGTCTCGTACAAGGTTTCCTTTGGTAGAATTATTGTGTGGAATTAAGTGTTAGCTAGTGTGGCAAATCCACCTTACCTAGTTCTTTTAGTTACTATTGCCGCTTCTTACATTGGACAATATTTCTACCATGAATAATTAAAAGATTAGTTTCATGATGTAGAGAGTATGGAATCTAGAAAGTATAACTACATAGTATATATAGTTCAATTTTCAGGCTTCTATATACACGAGCCATTAGCTATATATCTGTGGTGTTTTGCTGTTGTAATTCAATCACTAATGAGGAACATTGTGTTTACAGATTTTTACAATCATCCTGATACGATTGGCTTATTTACTACCAAATCACATCTAGTTCTGAACGAATCTTACATTTCCGAAGTGCCTTACTCAGTAAAGTATCTTGGTTTTATAACTTGCCTTCCATACATGTACATGAAACACATTGCAAGTCATTAACTTGGTCAAGCAGATCTTTTCAATGTGGGATTTCCATAACTAATTCAATCCATACACATCCGAAGCCCAATTTGATGTCAAATTGTTGAATATGGCTCTATTTCCTGGTCTTTTGTTATGTTCTATGAAGGATAAAATGTTACTGTGTTGTTAGGTTGTGCAATAAAAAGTTAAGATCATTGCCCTTCATCATATGAAATGGTTAAACCATTCGTTAATCACGAGTATAATGGGAAAATCCATCATACAAAATCAGAAAACACATGTACTGAAAAACAAAAAACACAGGTACTGAAAAACAAAAACAACCAAACATAACAAAATATAACATGGCATGATCGAACTATCCAAACTGAATTAGTTCTAATTCATCGAACTTGGCCCTCCGCCTGACTTAAGCCTCTCCATCTGGGCAGCTGTTTCTGCACGAATATGTTCAAAGAACGCCTTCATCTTGGCCAACTCTTCCTTGTCCATCTGCTCCACATTAAACTCTTTAACCTTTCCATCTGCTCGAGCTTTCTTCTCTTCCTCATCCAACCTGTCTGCCCTTTTGAGCTCAGCAGCAAGTTGTGCTCTCACCTCGGAATACTTCTCGCTCACCCTCTTGATAGACCCACAGGCGTGGATATCATCCACCAATTCAAAAGGGCTTGGTGGAGCGTTCAGATTATGGTAGCGTTTCATAACCAACTCCATGTTGGGGGAGAAAAAAGCATGTGGGGCGTTTGCTAAAGTGGAAATAAAAAGGCCAATATCAGCACCAAAAGTGGAGCTGTAACTGCTAGCTTTGTTAAGCCTTTACGGCGCTTTGAGAATGTAGCATACAAGGCCTCTTTATCCTGTATTGGCTCTATCGGTATTGGATGATGGCCTTTGGATCCATGGCAATTTTATTAAGTTATAGAAAAGCAAACATATGAATGGGTTTTGTGCTTGCTTGTGTGCTTGTATATTTACTATGAACCAGGTATTTATAGGAGATTATAGTGACACAAAAATGGAGTGCACAATTAACACAATTTATGAGAGTTGATATAAAAGTGAAAATCAATTGAACCAAGCAATCTAATTCAAGATTTAAACGAAAAATAAGAAAATAAATAAATGTATATACTATTTAATTAATGAAATTATTTTGTCCATGGTCAACATTTTATGATTAAATTAGGACGGTGTTAATATAAATGATGAAGTAAAATGCAGTTAAGAATTGACTATTTACATTTATAAGAAATAAAAAAGGAAGGCAAAATATTATAGTAATGTGGTGCATTAGTTTAAAAGAATGAGAATATAATGTAATTGATCGTTGTAATTCTAATTCTACATAGATCGAGTTAAGAATTGATAAAATATTGTAAAATTTAGAAATCAGTGTAGGTAAAATGATACATATAGGGTGTGATAGAATTAGTATGTCCCAAGTGTTTTAGGAAACTGAGACCATGATCAGTAATGTGGCTATTTTTTTTAATGGAAGACGTTCGAATCTTATGCTAGCTTTTTCAAAATTAGTAAAAGGTAATCTTAGGCCGAGAACGTTTTCCTTACGATTTTCCAACCGAATCTTATTTAGCTAACTTATTCGTAATTGTATTTAATTGTCTATAAATATTTTAGGGGTTGAGGGTACAATAATTATTAATATGTTGTTGGAATAGCCCATTAATAGTTGTATCTACGAATTTCAGTGTTGATCGAAACGATATGATGTCTCTGACCTAAGACTTTAGTTTCGCTATTGATTGATTATTATTTCTCGGACCAGGTTTGGACAAAATGAAGGTCCAAATCTAACTCCAAAACATTATAAAATTAAATGGATAGTCCGATGATTTTTTAAATGAATCTACTTTATTAAATAATTTCATCACCTCTATAAAAACGAACTTATAAAATGGTGTGAAACTAATTCGTATTTAATTCCGATAATAAGGACCATGTGCATTGGCAAGTGCTCGTATCGATTGAGACAAGACGTTGGAGGCACGTGTTCAAGGGAGAAGTTCCAGGGTTGAAGAAAAGAAGATGTGAAGGTGAGGTTGAGGAAGGAATGGTTTTGCAGATCAGAGGAGAGCAAAGTAAGGAACATAAGAAGAAGATCGCAAGTGAAACTGCATCGAGTGGATCAATGGTAATTTCTAGAGGCGTTTCCAGGCTACGTGCGAATGCCGAATTGGATCAAATCAAGACTGATATGGAGAAAGTTATGAAATATACGTGTTTCTTGTTTTGTTCAGTTATATCCTTTTTTGTTAGACTTTTTTTATACAATGAAGGATTACATGTAATTTGTGTAAAAGGTTATGCAATAAAAACTTAAAGACCATTGTCCTCCATACAAAATCTGAAAACACAGGTACTGGAAAACAAAACACAGCATTACTGAAAAAGAAAACAACCAAACATAACATAACATAAGTAAAATGATCAAACAACTAATTCTGATCCATAGAACTTGAGCCTTCACCTGACTTCAGCTTCTCCATGTGACTAGATGTTTCTTCACGAACACGTTGAAAGAACGCTTTCATTTTTTCCAGCTCTTCCTTGTCCATCTGCTCCAAATTAAAATCATTATACTTACCTTATGCATATGTTTTCTTCTCCTCCCCGTCCAACTTCTTCCCCCGTTCGAGCTCAGCGGAAAGTTGTGCTCTCAGCTCCCCTTGCTTTTGTTTCATCTTATTGAGAGTCCCGCGGACAAAGATATCATCCACCTGTTAAAAACGGTTGGCTGACGGTCTGGATTCTGGTAGGGGTTAATAACCGACTCCATGGAGGGAGAGAAAATGCATGCAGAGTGTCTGTTGGACTGTAAATAACAATGCCAATATCTGCACAAAAATTGGTGCAATATTTGCTAGCTTTGTTGAACAAGCGTTGACGGCGCTTTGAGAATTTAGTATACAAGTTCTCTTTATTTAGTATACAAGTTCTCTATTCAAAGCGGATCAGATAACGAATAAATTCGTCGAATAAATGTTAAATTTGCGAATATATGTTATCCATGATATTTTAATTAAAAAAATATTTTTTCAACATTTATTGAACAATAAAATGACGAATAAAAATAAAACTATAGAAACCAGGAGAGAACACCAAACAACAAAGGTTCAAATAATTCAATACCCCAATTCAGAAGAACGTGAATTAGTATTAATTCACCTCCTAATTCTCTTCACTAATTCACGAACTAAGAAAAATGAAATAAAAGAAGCTGAAATAATTTCCCTAACCTACTCGGTAGACCTAACGACGCTTGTTAAAACAATCACCAACGACTTATCTTCCTTGGTGATTCATTCCCTTTCTTATTCTCTAGACTTTAATCTCACGTTAACTTTCTCCATATGCCAATTCTTAGAGTGGTGGCTTCGTGATTTCGGTGAGGTTGAGGGCAATATGAGGAGACGTTGGTGTGTTGATCCATGGAAGAGATTGAGATATTTAGCTAATGTTCCTATTTTGGGGAAATTAAGACGTAAAACTGGAATTAAGTGCTAGCGTGTGTGGCCAATACACATTCCCTAGTTCTTATCTTACTACTGGCGCCGCTTCTTACATTGGACAAGATTTATGCCCTGACTAGTCAAAAGATTAGTTTCATCTTTCATGATGTAGAAAGTATGAATTCTGGTGTTCTTTGATTGAAACAACCCCAAACGGTGTGCCTGAATATCTCAACATTGCTACTACTACTTGTTCCTAAGGTGGAAGGTTCCGCCTCTAGTTTCAACACAAAGCAGTCTTCATTGTTGGCGATTTACCAGAACTGATACAACAGAGCAATGGGATTCCTCAATTGATGTCACCACTGGCCCCAAGGATATCAATTCCCTGCCCCTTTCGGAGGCTCGGAACTTCTTGCAAGGCCATGAGTTTCTCAACTTTTTATTAGCTTGTATGGTGTTTGCATGTGTCATCTCCTGGATTTTCCACTTCAACGTACATTCATGATCTCCTCGCTCGTTCTGCAACAAACTATTATCCTAGTTGTTGTCTGCCCAGGATGTTATTATTATTTCTTTTTCCACCACCAATGACCAATCATCCAAGTTAAAATTACAAACCAACGAGCTCCAATCCACCAACATAAGTGACACTGCGCCAAACCCATATAATCACCAATGTACTAATCATCCAAGTTAAAGTTACAAAACAACAAGCTCTAAAGTCTAAACCACCAACACAATGTGCCAACGAGGCAAACCTATATCATAGATATTCACTTTTTTTGGGTTATATCTACTAGACTGACTTCCATCATCATGGGAAGAGAGTATGAAGCTTTAATCGAATTTTTAGTGGTTCTTCCTCTTTTTCTTTTCGTGAAGCTGGGGAGAGGACAAGGACTCTCCAGGCTTGAACATGTAAATGTACATCATCCGGAACTCCGAGGACCTCTATTGTACACTTGCAACATAATCGTATTAAATGTAATAGGTTTCATTTCCTCAAGTACTAATATGTTTATGTTTATAGATGGATTCATAGAGATAGACCATCCATTTCAACGATGTCCAGCTTTACAAAGCCCATCAATAATTATCTCATCAAATTCTTTCATCTTCCCTTTCAAGATTTCTTCCACACATATTTCATCATCTGCCA
Organism: Plantago elongata; assembly: GCA_036897095.1. Lineage (NCBI taxonomy): Eukaryota > Viridiplantae > Streptophyta > Magnoliopsida > Lamiales > Plantaginaceae > Plantago > Plantago elongata. The sequence continues at coordinate 10,894 of JAYMSP010003173.1, forward strand.
CCTTGTGCAAACGAGTGAAATTTTATTTGAACTCCAAAGGAATTAGAGTTAGTCTTCTACATTTCCAATTATACCCCTTATTCCTAGCCTAGCCTAGCCTAGCCTGGTCCTTCTTCCAATTCGCTAGCTGCTTAGTTCCTCCACTATCGACTTTTGCAGTCGATCTCTTCACCACTGCACCTCACCACTATGGCCGCACCACCTCCACCTCTCATCCTCCGCCACCGTCGTTCATCACCATCAATCCACCCGATTGAACACATTCGATTGACACCAACATCATCATCGTCCTCCACCAATCTACCATCCGCCACCTCCATCAACCACCATGCCAGTTCGTCACTCCCATCACCTCTCCCCAATTCCGACCTCAAATCCACCCAGCTCCTCCAATTCGACATCACCACACCAATCTTCCACCACCACAACCACCGCGTTTCTATTCGCCTCCACCATTGTTGACATCGCCTGTAGCCTCTTCCTCTTCGTCACCTTCCAGTTTCGACTTCGCCTCCATACCTCGCCAGACACTCGACCAATCATTTTGATCGACTGCACCTGATTTCCCTTCCTCTTCGACTCGGTTTGATCTGAGCCCAGAGGCGTGCCACTCGTCCATGCTTCGTCCTCTCTCCGTTCTTCACCCTTCCGGTAAGTTTTTCTTATAGTGATTCGATCTGAGTTGGGTGTTTGTTGTTTGGTTTGATATGTTCTCTGTAGTGAGTGCTCTGCCTGTCTCTTCACCTAGTCGACCTGCTCTGTTCGAATTTATGTTTGGTCTGGTTTCGTACCTTGCAGACGGTTGCTTGATTCTTGTTGTCTACTCGTTTGTTGCCAATCGGTTCAGTATGTGTTATTGTGCTGGATGCCTAATTGCTTGGTCTTTCTTCCTATTGAATTCGTTTTGCTCCGTATGGATACCAATCAAACTGATGTATGCTTGTCGTGTTGGATTCAATTTTGTTGTGCGAGTGTTTGCTTGTGTTGTGGTTCTGTGTTCGTTTTCATTTGCCTTTGCTTAAGTTGCTGTTAAGTTTGGCGACTTATTATAAGCTAGCTTCTATTTGATTTGGTTGTGTTTGACCTTGTGTTGACGTACTCTATTGTTAACCTTGAGCTTGCTTCGTTTGCTCGGTTTGATGATGTGTCGTTGTCGTCTTGATTGATTACTGTACCTTAGAACCTGTTCCTTCTTCTTCCTGCCGGCTCTGGTTTTGCACCTGCAAGTATGTGTACGTACAATGTGTTCATCTGCTTGTCTCTTGAGTCAATTAGTGTCCACTTTGTATGTTCATTATGTGTGTGTTTGTTATTCGAGATGCCTGACCTCTGTCTTCTGCCTGTGTTGTCGACTATGTATGTTGGACTCAACCTTGCTGCTTTGTTTTCCTCCTTATCTTAAGTCGATTTGCCCTACTTGTAGTCATGTCGTGTCAGTTTGTAGATGTTGTCTTGTCGTTGTCACTGCTCATTCGATTGGAATATGTCTCTTTTATGTTTTCATGCATGCTTCTGAGCTTGACTGTCTGCTTGATCGTGTTAAATCTGATATGCGTTTCTATTTGTGTAATCGATCTGCTTAATTGCTCAACTATGGGTGACAATTTGTTAGAAAGTTGGGTAATTAATTACTTGGTCGTCGTGTTTTTAAAAACCTATATAAATATATATTTAGTATTGCATCTCAAAAATTGTGAAAGTTTCATGAAAATAAAATCACGAAAACTGCATCAATGATTCCGCTCAAAAGAAAAAGATATTCGTTTACTGATTTTGGCCTCGTTTACTCATTACTGATTTGTTGGTCTCGTTTACTGGATTTACCTCGTTTATTCGATTTACTCGAATTGCCTCACCTCGTTTATGCACAATTTGGTGGGGTTCCCGATTGATAGTTGTGTCTTTCGAGTTGCTCATGAAGTGCTCTACTTACTATCCCAAGACGCGAGGCAGAAGACGCCGAGGTCTTTGGAAGTAGTATTGTACCACCCATGTACCATGGCAAGGTATTCACCTCGTTCCTCGTTTGGTAGACTTGCAATCTCAGAGTGATAAGGTCTTGAATTAGGGTTATAAGGATGACTGCACCAACGATTATTGTACCTCGTATATGCCTTGTTTATTGATTTTACTTGATTCGTTTAAAAAGAAAAATTACTTCGTTAGATTCGTTTACAAACACAAACAACCTTGTGCTAGCTTACTACAAAGTCACTTAGCACTAAAAACCACTGAGATTTTTCTCACACTTGATTTGTTCACTTCTTGTAGACATAAGACATTTTCACTCAGGATACCTCGAAGACTTAGATGTTCAACAACAAAGAGTGGGAATTTACTCGAGATTTTTGTAACAATTAGCTTGTAAAGACTGTGTTTTAACTTCTACTGTTAAAAATAGTATGTACTGTGAAACTTTTTTCGTACTCGCTTCTCAATATTTTTATAATGTATTTCTGTTATTGATTTTAATGCTCTTGTCTTTTGAAAAATTACTTTATAATTTTTGGGGCGTTATAATCCATTTTCCATTATACTGGCTTGTGAGTTGCGACATAATTGGAGAATGAGTTTGAATTGATCTGGAGGCCATGAATCTGAATTCTTCCATCATGTGGTATATATTGTCATGTTATATATATATATATATATGTGTGTGTGTGTGTGTGTGTGTGAGAAAAGAACATATTTTATCAAGGATAAAATGTTCTTCACCCTTGGTGATCACCCATTTTTCTTCCTTGTGTACATTAATGGCATGAGAAAATTGTCTGATGTAATTTGCCTATAAAAGGCAGTTAAATTGATGAATGAGACACACCACAGATAAATATATTCAGTTTAATACTTGTTCTTCCATTGTTTTCTAATATTTCATTGTTTTCTAATACGTTATCAGCATGAGCTGCTCTAAATCAATTTTAACCGGAGGAAAATTCTAAGAGAAGGTATATTTATCTTTCTGTCAGTATATACTAAATAAAATGCTTAAGCTATTATATTTTATGTTTACTAGTTGATAACTAGTTAACTTACTAAAAAAGATGTTTTGCATAAATCACAAATGAAGAATTTAAGTAATTTCATTTACATTAATTACTTTGTAACTACACATTATTATGCAAACTATCACGGAGTTCTTGATAAACATGAAATTAATTTTTATAGAAATGACAAAGCAGTTAAACTAAAAGTTTTATTCATGTCATAACTAACATACTATTACACTTGAGCATTAATATGAATGATGAGGGCACAAACATATAACAAGATCATATAAAAGCACAACATTACATATAGAGGTTGGTGAAAAGACCAATCGGACATTTTCGCGACAAACAGTAAAATAACAATGGAAGCAATGCAAACGGAAATAATGTAGAAAAAGAGATTACACATATTGTGAAAGGAATTAAGATGAGAATGGTATGAATTTTATGAAGAAATGTTGGAGTATTTATAGAGTAAAATTTGGAAGAGTGGCCGATTTATTACAGTTGGAACAGTAATGGGGGACATAATGGTAATTTCATGACTTAATAAAATATGTGTTAAATTTATGACTTATTAAAACGGTTCTCGACAGGTATCGAACCCGCACAATCTAATGGTCAGTATACATCTGAGCCACTGGACGAAGTTCGGTTTTATTTTCATCTTATATTTTTTCTAACATGTTTGCATTTATAGATGTCGTATATTACAAAATTACACTTCGATGCATTGGACATATCCGGAGAAATCTATTTAAGTTGGTTGCTTGATCCAGAGCTCCATCTAAATAGCATGGGGCTCGGGGATGCTATCAAAGAGATTAATGCATTAACCGAGCAGGATAAAGCAAAAGCAATGATATTTTTGAGACATCACATCCATGATGGTCTGAAATCAGAATACCTTACAATAAAAGATCCACTTATATTGTGGACAAATTTAAATGAAAGGTATGACCATTAAAAGGTTGTGACACTTCCGGCTGCCAAATTTGAATGGCTTAACTTTAGGTTACAAGATTTCAAAAGTGTCAATGAGTACAGCTCATCAATGCATAATATCACATCTCGCCTTTTGTTGTGTGGGGAAAAATTGTCTGATCATGATATGCTTGACAAAACATATCAAACAACACACCCAGCAAACATGATATTAATGCAGAGTTATCATAACCAAGGGTTTACGAAATACTCACAATTGCTCACCCACTTGTTGGTGGCGGAAAAGAACATTGAGTTGCTACTGAAAAGCCATCAGATGCGACCAACAGGCTCCGCCCCACGCCCAGAAATAAATAACAACAGTTCTGATGCTCCACGGGATATAAATCTGGCTTCATACAATAACTATGTACCAAATAATGGTTTTAATGAAAATTGTGGAAATAATTGTGGTGGTCATAAGAAATGGCGTGGAGGCCGTGTGAAAGCACGTGGACGTGGAATGAAACGATCCCGTGGTAACAGTCAAAATAATTATCGTGGTCAAAATTCCGGTAATAATGAAAGCAACATTTGTTACCGTTGTGGAGACCCTGACATTTTGCAAAAGTTTGTCGCAGCGCACAACAAAGGGTTGATAGGCACCAAGCATCTCTCAAGAAAAAGCCATAGTTGAGACAAATATTGTTGAAACATATGAGGAATTCGACGACAGAACTGAGTTTCTGATTGCTGAGAAAATATGTGAACTCGAACATACATTTAACAACTAATATTTGTATGGTGATGTATCCATTTTCTTATGGTCGTGTGGTTGATTTGTAAGATACCGTTTGATGAATTTTCTTTACTTTTGTGTGCAACAATGTAAAATGATATATTGCTTTATGTACCAATATATCATATTTATAAATAAATCAAGTTCTTGTGTGTAAAAAAAAATTAAACTTTATCTTACTTGTGTTTTCTCTTGCATATAGAAAAACAACATATTTGAAATGAGAATTACAAGCATTAAAGGAGAGACATGCCTGGCAGACAGTGCTAGTACTCATACCATATTGAATAATGCAAAATATTTCTCAAACTTGGTATTGGGAGAGGCTGGCGTACATACAATCTCCGGAAAATCAAAGATCATCGAGGGCTATGGAAAAGTCAATATTTTATTATCGAAAGGAACAAACTTGAAAATTGAGATGGCATTATATTCCTCAAAGTCTTATAGAAATGTATTGAGTTTTAAAGATATTTGATCAAACGGATGTCACATTGAAACAATGAATGAGAAGGGGAAGAAATACTTGTATGTTACAAGTTCTCAATCAGGTAAGAAAAACATATTGGAAAAATTATCCATATTACATTCCGGCCTATATTACACAATGATAAGAAAGGCGGAAGTTCATGTCGTAGTAAACCAAGAGGTTACTACCGAATTCAATGTTTGGCATGACGGGTTGGGCCATCCCGGTACAATAATGATGCGTTTAATAATGTTTTATATAATGTCAAGTATAAGGACACACAAGGCGTTTAATAATGTTTTATACTTTCACAAGTCAAGTTCGTCCAATTTTGACGCTCAAGAACTAGCGCGAGTGGTATTATTCATAATTCGTCTTTTAAAATTTAGGACGCTACATTTTCAATGTGGGATTTTTCCATAACTAATTCAATCCATACACATCCAAAGCCTAAATTGTTGAATATGGCTCAATTTCCTGGTCTTCTGTTCAGTTCTATGAAGGATTAAATGTAACTGTGGTGTTAGGTTATGCAATAGAAAGTTGAAGATCATTGCTCTTCATCATATGAATTGGTTAAGCCATTCTTTTCATGAGTACAATAGAATGATCCATCATACAGATTAAGAAAGAAAAAGTACTGGAAAACAAACAACCAAACATATATGTTGGAGGAGGAAGAGAAGAGAAGAACGCTCGAGCGGAAGGTAAGTATAAGGTTTTCAATGTGGAGGAGATGGATAAGAAACAACTGGCTAAAATGAAAGTGTTGTTTGAACGTGTTCGTGCAAACAACACTTCCATTTCAACCAACTCTTCCTTACCCATCACCTCCACATTAAAGTCCTTGTACTTGCCTTCTGATCGAGCTTTCTTCTCTTCCTCTTTCAACCTCCCCCCCCCCCCCCCCCCTCGAGCCCAGCAGCAAAACTTTTTAAATATAAGTACTTAAAAAGTATAGTTGTATAATAGAAATAAAAGACACCCTAATTGTAGTCGGAGATTTATTCCATTATGCCCTTTAAAGTTTAAACATATACCTTTATAGTTCTCTTGTCTTCTGAAAAGGGTGGAAGAGTACCATACTTATCCGTAGCCTTAGTACGCGATTCCTATGTGCTCTCAGCTCGCTTTGCCTCTGGCTCACCCTCTTGATAGACCACGGGCGTAGATATCAACCCCGAGTTCAAAAGTGCTGGCTGAGTGTTCGGATTCTGGTAGCTTTTAATAACCGACTCCATGTTGGGAGAGAAAAACGAATGCAGAGTGTTTTCTGGAGTGAAATAATAAGGCCAATATCAATACCTAAAGTGGAGCAAAAATTGCTAGCTTTGTTGAACAAGCCTTTACAACGCTTTGAGAATGTTGAATACAAGACCTCTTGGATCCATAGCAATTCTATCAAGTTATAGAAAAGCAAAGAGATGAATGGCTTGTGTGTTTGAATGTTTACTAAGAACCAGGTATTTATAGGAGAAAATAGTGATGCAAAAATGGAGTGCACAATTAACACAATTTATGAGAGTTGATATACAAGTGAAAATAAACGTAACCAAACAATCTAATTTAAAATTTGAACCAAAAAAGAAGAAATTAAATAAATGTATATACCATATAATTAAATTATTTTGTACCAGGGTCAAACTTTTAGGGTTAAAATAGGGTGATGTTAATTAAAAATGAAATAAAATACAGTTAAAGGTTTGACTGATTTACATTTTAAAGAAGAATGAAATAGTAAGGCATAATGTTAGAATAATGAGGGTGGATTGGTGCATTAATTAAAGAATGAGAATATAATGTATTTATCGATGCAATTCTGATTTTATATAGATCGAGTTAAGAATTGATAAAATACAGTAAAACTCGTAAATAAGCATAGGTAAAATGGTACATTTAGAGGATGGAATTAGTATGTCTGAGTGTTCTAGGAAATTGAGTTCATTAGAAAAAATAAAATGGTTGTAGAACACGTATGTGATCTAGCATACAATTCATTTAAATGGGTAGAAACAAGTGATTAAACCAAAGAAGCATGGTGGTTAGGAATTTGAGAGGCCATCATTAGTACTACGGCAATGTTTTTTAAAATGAAATACGTTTGGTTATTATACATTTTCAAAATTAGTGAACGATATTCTGAGTTGAGAACGTTTTCTCTTAGGAATTTTTCATCTGAATCCGATCTTGCTAATCTATTCGTAATTATGTTTGAATGTCTATCAATAATTCAGGGTTGAGCGTACAATAATTATTAATATTTCATGAGAATAGCCCATAAATAGTTGTATTTATGAATTTCAGTGTTGATCCAACGAAATGATATGTCATGACTCATGAGCCTCACACCTAGGGCTTCATTTTAATTATCAACCCATCATTACTTCTTGGATTGGATCGGGAAATGAAGGCCCAATACTCACCCCAAAATATTATAAATTAAAATGTATAGCTCGTTGACTTTTGTCAATGACTCTAATTTATGAGAGAATTTCATCATCTCTATAAATCGAACTTATAAAGTTGCGTCAAACTAGTTTATTTTTAATTTGGGTAAATAAGGAGGACCATGTGCATCGACAAGTGCTCGTATCGATTGAAACAAGACGTCGGAGGAACGTGTTCAAGGAAAGACGTTCCAGGGTTGAATTAAAAGATAATGTGAAGGTGAGGTTGATCAAGGAATGGTTGGAGGCACGTCGGAGAGGAAAGTATGGAGCATGAGAAGTAGAGCGTAAGTTAAGTTCTTATGGCGTTTTCGGGTTACCTGCCAATACCAAATTGGATCAAATCAAGGTCGATATGGAGAATGTTGTTATGGTTTAATGTTTTTAGTTATGTCATTTTTTGTTAGAGTTGTTCTATTCAGTTCTGTTCCATGTATATATGGATTCCAATGCAATGAAGGATTATATGCAATTTGTGTAAAAGGTTATGCAATAAAAAAAAAAAGAAGATCATTGCCCTTCATCATATAAAAAATCCATCATTCAAATTCAGAAAACACAAGTACGGAAAAATAAAAAACATAAAAACAACCAAAGATGCAAACAAAACATAACAGAACATGACACAATCAAACAACCCGAGTTGATGAACTAGTTCTCATTCATGGAACTTGAACCTTTGCCAGGCTGCAACTTCTCCATGCGAGTAGCTGTTTCTTCACGAACACGTTCAAACAAAACTTTCCTCTTAGCCAACTCTTCCTTGTCCATTTGCACCACATTAAAATCATTGTACTTACCGTCTGCCCGAGCCTTCTTCTCCTCCTCATCCAACTTCTTCCCCCGTTCGAGCTCAGCAGAAAGTTGTGCTCTCAACTCCCCTTGCTTTTGTTTCATCTTCTTGAGAGTCTCGTGAACAAAGATGTCATCCACCTGTTCATAAACGGTCAGCTGACAGTCTAGATTCTGATAGCGCTCAATAACTGAATCCATGGAGGGAGAGAAAAATGAATGCGGAGTGTCTGTTGGACTGTAAACAATAATGCCAATATCTGCACCAAAATCGGTGCAGAATTCGCTAGCTTTGTTGAACAAGCCTTGACGACGCTTTGAGAATGTAGTATACAAGTTCTCTTTCTTCTGTATTGGCTTGATTGAAGTTGTCTTATGGCCTCCTGGATCCATGACAATGTTATCAAGTTATACAAAGCAAAGAGAGATGAATGGGTTGTGTTTGTGTGCTTGTATTTTTTACTATGAAACTGGAGGTATTTATAGAAGAAAATAGTGATACAAAAATGGAGTGCATAATTAACACAATTATGAAAGCTAATATGAAAGTGAAAATCAATGGAACCAACCAATCTAATTCTAGATTTGCAACAAAAAAGAAGAAAATAATTAAATTTCTATAACATGTAATGATATTATTTAGAACCGGTCAAATTATTACGTTATTATTCGAATCCCGTCAAATTTGGAATGTGATGGTTACAGTTTCACAATTGTATGAAATTAATAAAGTAGGAAGGTGTAATATAGTACATGTATGTAGATTTTTATATAATATGAAGAAAGGAAAAATTATTAAGGGGCTGATTGACATGGCATTTGAATGGGGAATTTGGTGAAATTGTGTTTGGAATGGAATTGAAATGGGGTATTTGAAGTATATTTTAGGCCAAATCACTGTTTATCGAGCCAAATCGGGGCATTTAAATGCTTCGCCAATCAGCCCCTAAAGGTTTGACTGGTTTACAGTTTTAAGAAACCGAATGAAATAGAAAGGCGTAACATAGTAAAGTGGGTAGAAGCGCATTAATGTAAAGAGTGAAAATAATATTATAATTGTGGTTTGACTATTTTACAGTTATAAAAAATCAAATAAAATAGGAAGGTGTAATATTAAATACTAGGGTGAATTACATCTACACCCCCTGTTAGATTGAAAAGTTGTCGATGGCTACCACCCAGATCAACAATTACATATAAGTCCTAGTCGATAAAAATCAATTACATCCAGGTCCACGAATTTGACTTTCAGCGAACTTAAGCACCAAATAATATTTCTACCCCTGTTTGAATTTCAAATTTTGCAATTTGGCCAAACAGCCTTAGTTACCGTCTTCTTCCTTGCTACTCCTCTCGCCATCTCCACCATGAACCTCCAGTCGCCACCATTATCACCACCACTGCCATTCACCATAATCTCCACCCTCGCCTTTCACCATTATCACCACCACATTAAACATGGTG
>JAYMSP010003174.1:0-20774 GCA_036897095.1 Plantago elongata
TTCATATGAAATTCCCCTTTTAAATTTGTATTATTATTGATTTTGTATCCATTTTAATTATATATGTGCCTTTCTTTTTAGAATCCATCTAATAGTACAGTGGGTCAACATATCACCAAAGAAATGTCCATGAGTAAAAGTGCGGCCTTAAGGGCGGAGTTCGACCGATTAGTAGTTGGATTATTACATTTATTTAATTAATATTATTGGAATTTTGGAAACTTGCTATTATTATTAACTGGAACATAAAAACTAAAGCTCAGAGTGTGACAGCTGGGATTATAATTTGATTCATTTTACATGTAAATACAAACAAAATTATACATAAATACACTAGTCATGTATAAGATGAATTGATAACCACATTATAGTCTGAATTTGACTTAAAACAAGACTTGATGATCAACAAACTAACACACAATATCCATCTCAAATCTAAGAAAGGAACAACGTAATACGATGACACAGTTTCATTCATTGTACTACATTAACACACATAATTAACTAGGACACGATGACCTAGTGCTTCTTATGGAGATTGAAGATGCTCAACAGCACCAATAAGAAGAACACCAGTGACGCCACGCCGGACAGACCTACTGCAATTGCCACCTGGTGACAGAATTTGTCGAAAACATTACACACCTTCCTCCATTGCACGTGTGAGTTCCCGTTGTATCCCATGAGTCCGATGGACAAGGAGGCCCCAATGCTGGAAAAGAGGAGTGCGACGATGACCAAGTCGAAAATGACTAGCAACATGCTAAGAGTCTTCTTTCTTCCTGATCTATTTGCCAATGCCAGTAGTAATGAAAGTGCTGCGTAGGTACATGCTATTGCATTTGCCACCACAAAGTACCTGTAAGATAATTAAAGATCAGTAAATTTCAATATTTTGTTGACGTGGAGTGTCTACTAGCTACTAAATTCACCAATGTTATACAGTGGAGTGGGAAATTGGATGAATTGGTTAGCTGATAAAGGTTGATGAATTACATGTTCTTTTCGCTTCGTATGAAAATTCATTTAATTCATTTTAGATATGCTTAGTTATATTTTATACTACACTACAATACAATTTAGTTTAGAAAATTAAAATTGAAGAGAACGGATAGCAATATGGACTTCATCAACTAGTCCAATCTCACATGCAGCCACGATGAATTGAATGAGGGGTGGTACTGGTTAGGATGATAGGTCAAGTTATTAATTGCAAAGGTTGAACACGAAGGTTTTCCAGCTGACTAGTATGTGTCACAATAAATCGCGGAACCTAACGCTAGTATGTGAAGGTAACTTTGAAGATTAATTTGAACCTTTCTGTCTCCAGATTCCAGGCCTGCCAAAACTGAAACAGAGCATGCTAGCTATCTGAAATACGGTTGTCGAATTCGTCGTACATTAACGGAATTGAATTCAACTGAACTGAAATTAACAAACCAGCCCCCCTGCCCCTCATAAGTCATGACACATTAACCAAACTCAAATTGAGCTAAAACGATCTGAATTTAAATTTTCTGAACTGATACAGACGAGGCGACGACACCACATATTCAAAATTATTCGATCCGCAGTTGCAGTAAGATTAAAAATGACATAACCAAACTGAATAAGACCCATCGTGACTAAAAAACACAGAACATGACCTAGCTAGATAATAAGGATTCTCACAATTGTGAATAAAAATTTATTCGTTGAACTTCATAAATGATCAATAGGTTAAAAGACATGTAAGTAGTTGAGTATGATACTCACTATGTCCCCGGCACAACTTTATGTTAATCCGGACACGAATTTTAAAATAGAGTGATTAGAGTATGAGAGGTATTGAATAAAGTGGTAAAAATAATGAGAAGGTGAGTTTAAAACGGACTAAAATGCTGAGTGAGTCTGATAGAAGTATATGTGTAATATAAATGCGTTCCAAATTATTTATGTATTTATCGTCATTCTTAGCATTGGGACCGCCTCCAAACATCGAAGTTGCCAGTATAGTGAAGACCTTTGACCTTGAAAAATGATGATGAGTGCACCAATTTCTATACTGTTTCCTTTCAACTTGATAATGCAAAGAAATAACTTATGAATCTATCAAAAGAAATTGCACCCTACATATGCATCCTTGAACTAGCAAGAAGATTTCGAGACGACAAGATCTCAACATCTTTGAGTGTATAGGGAGTAAAATTCATTGGCTGATAAGATTGCTACATATAGACGTATAGACGTGTGACTGATTGGGAAACGATTTAAATTGAAAAATAGTCATTTATTTTGGTTATTTATTACTCTTGTTTTGGATGGTTAAATGCTACAGCTCCTAGCCTCGTCGAGTTGTAGCAAGTAAATAGGTAAATATGATATGAATCGTTCAACTAATGGCAAAAGAAAAAATTAACTAGCTTCATGCAAGCAACAACTCATTTAGAAACTTACACAAAGGCGGACAAGTAATGCCACTTGGCAACGACCGGAATATTCACCGGCGGAAGTGACGGCACCAACGTCATCGCCACCGTGGTACTCTGCTTATCGACGCCGAGAACGATGGTGGCGGCGAGGCAGAGAGCGAGAGCCAAGAATCTCAAAACCAGATCAGTACCACTCATGTTTCTCTTGTTAGCCACCGCTACTTGTCTACTATCAGTTGTTGCACCACTCTCAACCCCAACACTATTCTTGTATTGAGCATCCATTTTATTAATTTTTGTTGCAAATATACAACACAAGTGAGAAAAAGGGATTTTAGTTAGTCAATTAAATGATTCTGTGAAGAAGATAGATGGAGTTTGGTGGGAGTTTTATAGGGGAATGGTGTGAAAGTTATGGTTCTTGATGTCGGCTTTCTTAACTTATGATTGTCGATCGAAATAAATTTAAAAATACTTCTCATTCTCATACTCCGTCAATTCAATTATCGAGTTTTAACTTTTTTTAATAAAATTGAATTTTAATTATAATTTTAATTCAAAAAATAATTATAAATTTTCAAATAAATTATACGATGAAATTTTATAATAAATGTTTATCGACACATACTGATAAATAAATATAATATTTAACCAGTTCAAATTAGACTTTTCGCATTCAATTTTAAAGTATTTTAATTTCTACTTCTTAAGTCTCAACCTCTTATAAAAAAATCATTCCTCCACTTTATTTATTCTCTTATATTTTACTTATTATTTTTCATGTTTTATTCAATTAATCTAATTCATACTATGTTATTTTATCTTCTTTTTATGTTTTATTTGAGAAAAGATTGTATTCGAGCCTGTGAGTAGTTTAATTCAGGATGAATTTAGTAAGTGATGTATGGTGCTTTGATTTTTGTACTATTTTCCACAATTTGGGTATGAATGATAATTTGATTAGAGATGGATATTAAAGTGTGACAGGCAGTCATGCATGGGATAGTAAATACGTGTGTGCATAGTTGGCCAGAAGCTCGACGTGTGGGTTCCGTTTGAATTTTGTTTGTTGCAGGTGGGATATAAATTGTATTCACATGTCAAATTTTATTGTGTATACTTTCAATTCCATTTTAGATTATTATCTTTTATAGTAGTGAATCACATCTTCTCATCAGTCTAATCGCCTAAATGGGGAAGGAAAGAGATAAAACGCGTGAGTAGACATATATTGTGGAATTTAGAAAGGATTTTTACTTCATCAAATATGATGATAAGTGTTGTGATACGATCGTCCGTCCCACTATACATGAAATAATTTTTCTTCTTAAACGTTTTATTAAAATGAAATAATTTTTTATTTATATAAATAACCTTATAATATAATTCACTTTTAACCACATGTTATGTTATTGAGTTTATATATATTTTTTATTTCAAACTCATTTTTAATTATATAATATATATTTCTTTTAAAAGATATGTATATAAGAAATGTATTGTTTTAAACGAAATTGAAGGGGTACGGCATAAAAGATTTGGTGTGGACGTATGTACAGTATAAATTTCTAAGCATACTAATGGGCTAAAATGTGCCCAACCATAAAGGAGGCCGAACTAAAGTGATAGACAGGCCATATTGTTGGACCTAGAGGCACATGGTTCCGTTACTGGACGAAATTTTTTTAACTAATAAGAGTTGCAGGCGGAGTAAACGAAAGTTCTTTTTCGGATAGATTTAATTTGCATTTAATTCAAGTTGTGTAGAAAGTTATAAGAGATCATTTTATAAATTTTTGTGAAGCAACGGGGTGTTAGTAAGGGGATTATGCATTGGTACAAAAGAATATGGATTACAAAGTTTTTATGACAATGTTTATGAAATATAAGACTGTTTGTAATAAAAATATAAAAAGTTCAATTCCAATTCGAAAAACTCAACTCGAATTTTAATCCAACATATATTATCAACACCGAGGAATTAGTAATCTATGAGGCCAGGTGATGATTAGCTTATAAGATATGGATAAGAAAATTGAATTTATAATATGAGATGATATTGACAGTTGAACGGTAACGTGATGTTCAATTAATTGACTGCTTGTCTATCTGTATTGTAGCAACTTGCGTACTGTCGAGGTTGATCAAAGGTTGATCAAGTTTTAGTTATTTTATTAATGGATCATATATTTGTTCAGACTTCACACATGTACAAACGGTTAATGCACGGGAGTTAATTTGTAGTTTGACTTCAAAATTGGATTGCAGAGTCGACATTCATTTAGTGGGACTTAAATAAGGTCCTCTGCTAAAATTTAGTGAACTAAATTAAATAGGGTAGAATGAAATTGAACTAAATAAAATGAAATTTAATTGAACTGTAATATAATATACATTAGGAGATATAAAGTGTTACGGTAGAATGAAACTGAAGTGATAAGAAGGAGAAGTAGAGTTCGATCCCTAGAAAGTCACTTTAAGAGTAAATATTGGTATATGAGTAAAGTAGTTGTAATATTGGTCGTTTAAAAAAAATATGTATAATATATATATTGTAATTAAGCAAGTCGAACTGAACTTAAATTGAACTAAGTTGATGGAACTGAACTGAACTAAATAAATTTTCAGTTATAGGTCACGTTTAGCAAAACTAGCTGAAAAGGTAGTTGGTAGCCGAATAATTAGTTGGTAGTTGGTTAGGTAACTTTTTTCTTTAACAAGCTCATTTATTTAGCTTCTCAAACCAATTAGATTTTCAGTTAGCTTGTTTGAAAAGTTGTACGTTTACGTAACGAAGTTTTTATTAAAAAAATTTATAGAACTAAAAACTTAACTGAAAATGTAATGATAAATGGAAGATAGGTGATCAGAGATTTTTCTTATCTCATTTTTATGTAGAATCAAACGATACATAGTTCATCCAAAATAATTAAACAAATGAAAACATAAAAAACAATCTCAAGCCTAAATCACAAGACGGATTAGATTATCAGTTGACAAATTATTTTCATGCGGAATATAAGATTTAACTTGAAAACGAGAATGAACTGGCCACTAGATGACTAGACGGCAGTTTAATTACTATCCATCATAATAGAACCAACAATAGAAAATCTACATGAACTCCCATGGTCAGGTTAAAACTACATTAAATAGTGAATTTGGTGATTGTTGAGTTGACCCAAAATGATTCGCCAAATCAAATAATCGATCAATGACTTTAATTAAGAGTGAGTGTTCTAATAAATTAATCCCAAATAAAACTAAATTGCTAAAATCCACTCAATCAAAAACCAACAACATTGATATATAAATATAATCCGGTTTACGTCATTAATACGTCACAATTCAAAAACCTTCAGCTCAAACTTTCTCTCTCTAAAATTCTCTCTCCCAATCAAGACTAGTAACATAAAGAAGAAACAACCGATCAAACTTGTTTTCTGATCAAGAAATTGACGGTTACATACTATCATGCAACAAAAAAGATCAAAAACGAAGGTAATCTCTGATTTCAAACATTGTTCATTGTTTTTTTCATGTTTCGAATGACAAAATAGCTCAAATACATATAGATTTGAAAAGTCAAGTTTGAAAATTTGTAGATCTAGATCTATTCATCTATATTTTCATATTTTGATGGTAACTCTTGTTTATGCATTTATGAGGCCTAATCATGCTTGCATATGGATCATATAGTGTTTTTATTCAAAATCTGACCTCAGATATCAACTCTGATATGAAAAAGAAAACGTTTCTATATTCATTCATGTATATGTTATGCTATCAAGAATATTATCTATGTTCTCAAGAATAATACTTATGTTTTCATTCAAAATCTGACAGTCATTTTATGTTCTGTTTTCCTAAACATTATTTTGCATTATGTTTTCTACTATATTTTTCTATGTTCTAACGCATATGTACTATCATCTCACCTATATATCCTATGTTCTCAATAATATCTAAAATAATTGCTTTGAAGCTAATGTCTATTGATTTTGTTGATGGTTATGCATTCACATGGTGTAATCATGCTTCAATAAGGATTTAACGGGTTTTAACTCAAATTAAATCTGAAAGAAAGGTATACGTCGTTTCTATATTCTTTCCTATATTTGATGTATGTTCTCAAGAATATTACCTATGTTCTCTAAAATATGTGATATGTTTTCATTCAAAATCTTATAATTGTTTTGTGCTATGTTTTCGACAATATTATGCATAATCTTAGTGTTTTACTGTATTTTCTATGTTGTTACGTATATGTACAATCTTCTCTCCAATATGTCATATGATCTCAACAATATCTACTATGTTTGCTATGAAATAATTACTCATTGATGTTGTTTTACATGCATAAGGGTTACAAATTCCTTCAACTTAAGGAGGAGAATGATGATGAGGAGTTATTCAAGTAACAATTTTAGAACTAACTTTAATGTGTTGAGTAAGTTATACGGCAAAGAAGTTGATGAAAGATAAAGGAAAGGGAGGCAAGAGCATTGGCGAAGAAGATAAATGTATGTTTAGTCAAATCCAACCGATGAATAAAAGAGATGATGACATGAAGTTGATAGCGTTTTCTTTTTCTAGATGTATGAATAGTAGTACAATATATAATTGAATGATACATGTTCCATCTTGAATAAATTTTATCTTTTTAACGTGATTTTATATGTTGTGAGTGACCTATGATATCAAACCAAACACTATAATTTCAACTAAAAACACTGATCTTAGACTAAAGAATTATGTTATCAACTCAAAAAACTATAATATCAACTAAAATCACACCATGATCCAACTAAAAACACACTATGTTATCAACTAAAACAAACTATGATCTCAATTAAAAGTGCTATGATATCAAAATAAAACACTATAATCTCAGACTAAAAACTATAATATCAGCTCAAAAAACTATGACATCAAATCAAACACTATGATCTCAACTAAAACAGTATGATGTCAATACAAAGAAATTATGATTTCAGACGTAATCCTTATGATCTCAACTCAAAAAAGTTATGATATCAAACTGTGAGAGCATCTGGTGAGAATCCGCAAAAGGATTCGTGAAAAAACGTAAAAAAACGATATTGATCTGGATCTGTGATAAGATCCGTAAAAAATGCATATTTAATAGTAAATTACAAATTAATTCTGTGTTTTGTTAAATCGTTTGTTATGAAATTTTCTGTTGATTAATTGTGAACTGTTTGATTACTTAATTAATAACAATTCAAACGAGCTGGCCGGTAGCTTTACATATATACGGCTGGTTTAGTGAATCATGATCATTAGAGAAGATAACGAGGTTTTATATGTAATATTATGTTAGAATTTTATTCATCAAAGAGGTTAATTCATGACTTTATCTCAATTGAAGGGACTTTATAAGTTGGAATTGAAATTTCCTAGAACGGGCATGTATAATCTTCTACAATATATACTGGATGTCACTAGATCGAGAAAGAATTATTAAAATTTATTAAAATATTATATATAAATTAAAGCTTAAAATATACTTTGTTGATGCATTAATTTAAGAATGTCAAGAGTTTAAAAGGAGAAAGTTCCACAAATCTAAAATTGAGAAAGAAGAAACTTATAACAAGTCAAAGAATTGGTTAAGAGTTTGCCCCAATGAACACCCATAATTTTGGAAGGGTTAGGATGGCTCCACCACTTGGCCTAGCGCACACTCACTGGCTCCGCTAGGAACGGGAACTCAAATTGTGGGCCCGTGAGTTCGCGATGGTCTTGAATTGACTATATACAATAATTGCATCTGTTCAGAATGGACTTGAGAAAAATGGTGAATTACGTTATATATTTTGAACAGGTTGATCTGTTTGTAACTCTTGATAGACTTGTTCTTGAAAAGTGACACATGTATCATAAATAAAAACTCCCATATTCAAATTTACACTCACTCAAAATCCTTCATTCTTTATTTTTTTTCTCTAAAAAGATAATTGTTAAATTTTTACAATAGTTCGTCCAAGTTAGTTGTGCAAGTGCGAGAACACAAATTCATTGTTGATCTATCTTAGGAGACTGTTTGCCAAATAAATCATAAGCACCTAACAAGGCAAATGCAATCTTAATCAAGAACTGAAGGCAAACCCAACTCAACAAATTGACTGATAATTTATATATTTACCATCCTCATACACTACCTATACCACCCAACGACTTAACACATTGTGTATCGACGATGGCTGATATACTAGTGCCAAATTAGATGTTGTTTGTGTAAATGTTGATACTGCTAACCATGTGGACGGAGAAGTTTATGGGCTCAAACTTTAATCAGTGAAAACTAAGGGGCTGTTTGTTATACGATTCAAATGGGCAAAACCCGATTCAAATGGCCTGTTTTGTATTGAATCCGATTTTGCCCATTTGAATCGTATAACAAACAGCCCCTAAGATGTTGTTCTACCTGACAGCCATTGGGTTGCCAAATTATCTCCATGTTGACATCCCTTCTTCTGCTATCATTCAAAACACCGATTCTTCCATGTCTCAAGAGGTTGTCCAAGTGACACATTAGGAGGATAACCGGAAGAGGTAACTGACCTATGACGCTTGGGTTCATAGTTACTTCCTCTGGGGAAAAAAAATTACATTCTTAATTGCCTTTTTTATGTTCTCTATATGTATTACCTTATGCATTGTTAGTCCAAGGTGTTGGTACTAAGAAATTCATTGTGGAAAGGTGTGTGGGTTAGTGTTGTGCATTTAACCTCAATACACCTTATTTCCGCCATTCAGTGGTCTACCAGACTTCAGCTCACAAAATTCGATTCCATTACTTCCAACTTCCAAGGGATTTGGTGAGTTGGGTAATTTGGGGATTTAGTAGTTGGAGTTTACCCAATTAGACATATACTCCCAATCAGAAGAAATTTTCCTGCAATAAACAATTACATAAATGTGAAATTGACGAAACAATTATTGATGAATGGTCAAGATAAGCAAGCCTAGCATGACAATCCTGATTAAATAACAATTCCACGCATCGGCAAGTAGCTAGTATGAATTCAACTGAAATAGACAAATGAATAAAAGATTAAAAATCAAATGCTTGGCGTGTTGGAATTTCCAACGAATTACTAGCTAGTATGATCACAATCAAACCAATAATAGTACGACTCATGCATGATCCTCCTATTTATACATGCCCATTAATGAACCTAATCACACCAAAAACAATCTTCTTCACTTAATCTCCTTCCATACTATTCCAAACTGATCGAGAAAATATTATACCATGGCAGAGACACATGAAAAGGGCGTCGTTGCAAAGGGTGCTCGTACGAGCAGGTCGTTTGTGATGGTTGAACTTGTGTTGAGATTCTTGGTGTTTGCTGCTTCTGTTGCTGCAGTTGTTGTTATGGTAACCAGCGACCAAACTAAGTCTGTTCGTATCCCATTTCCGCCATTCATCTCCATCACCAGATATGGCAAATTCAGTCATTCACCAGCTCTCATGTAAGTTCACTAAATGTATAAATATAAAACTATTGGTTTAGTAAGCATAACATTTATCTTACTTCAAATTATATAAACCCATGTTAGATATATATAAAGTCATGTTTGAATAATTATGATACGATTAAAATGACAAATGTATAAACTTTATCTACGGAGTATTATCCAGGTAAGAAAGGGATAGGGAGATTTCTCCTTAAATGGGTCTTTATCAGAAAGTTAAGTTGGTCGATAATATTAATAACCACAGTCCACATCATGGAAATCATTAATTGTTAGATATAGATTCATAACTACTACTGCGTGCATATCAATTAGCTACTATAAAGCAGCAAAAGTCGTTTATCTCACAATTATTTAAGCTGATACCTACCACATACTTTGTTCCCGGTACGCAAGCGAGACTTTAAGTTCGTTGCATGTTGGTGACCAACTCCAAATAAGGAAACCATAGTATATTCATCCCGAATAAATAGCGACTTAACACAGATTAATCTGCATTGTAAAAAGTATGTTTGAAGTTAAACATATGAATTGGTCTCTTTAAATACGACTTCTCATTAAGTTTATATGGAGTTAATTAAATATTATCAACTGAATTGTACTTAAATATATTTTTATTAGTGTTCTTCATTAAATAAGGGCAAATATATAACATTGCAATAAACACTTTGCTAAGCTAATTGTTGTTATGAATGATGTTGCAGATACTTTGTGGCAGCATTCTCAGTTGCAGCATTATATGCTATCATCACCACTCTTTTCTCCTTTTTTGCCCTCATCAAGCCTGGTTGCTGTTCTAAAGCCTTTGCTCACTTCATCATTCTTGATGTGGTATGTTTTTCTTCTTATCTCTTTATATGTGTATATCAGTTCCCTATCTAGTTTGAATTCTATCAGAAAGAAGAACCATGTTCAATGTGCAGTGTGCTAAAACCTGAATTACACAGTAACAAAAATTCAACATTAATTGTTTAGAAGTAGGTAGGAGTAGGACTTAATTAAGAGTAGCTAGGAACAAGTAGAGCAATTGTTGTGTAAAGAATAGTATATGACGATCTTTCCATTTTATATTATCCAACTTAGAAGTCTGAGTTCAGAATCATGTCACCAGCATTATCTAACTTATGTGTCGAGTTCAGAATCATGTCACCAGTATTATCTAACTTATATGTCGAGTTCAGAATCATGTCACCAGTTTACTTATGATATTTCAAAATACATAGAAGGTTGATTCAAGTCTGATGTGTGTATTTGTGCAGCTATTGTTAGGAGTCGTGGCTGCAGCACTTGGAGCTGCTGGTGGAGTAGGTTATGTCGGTCTAAAGGGAAATTCGCACACAGGGTGGTTCAAGATTTGTGACAATTTCGACATTTTCTGCAAGCACATTGCCGGTTCCCTTGCAGCGGGCTTGTTTGGTTCCACTGTACTCGTATTGTTGATTATTCTCTCCATTCACTCCCTGTCGAAGAAAATTCCCAAGTAGTGAGATCACTGCTGGCTAATAATTAATGAGGTTGACTAGAATCCGTTTCATAATTGTTAGCTTGTACTGTCTATTATGAGTTCTGCGTGCATATATAGCATTTTGTTGTGTAGTTTGAACCATTTTGTTGTGGAGTTTGAATAGGTTTTAAGACTTCGGGTTGTCATTATGTATATTTGTTGGACCGTAATGTACTTGATTGGATTAAGATAAATTATCTGTTCATTATGTTATATTTCTTATTTTCTTCTTTGCCTGATGTTATGATCCAGTTAGTAGTTTAGCAAAGTACAGCTAATTTTAAAGAAACAGAATCAGAGGATAGAGTAGAAGGAAAACTACACTTGTTGCAACTTTGCGAGCATAAGAAAATTCGAACTCGTCCTTGAGCTCAATTTGCCCCTCTGTAGGCACATTGCTCTGTTCTTATCTCCTTGTTTAGCTGCTCTTAGAGTTTATGCACTTTGTTACATAAGAAAACTGGTAGAAAAAGTACTTACAGGGCAAGAACAAGGACATGTAGTGCAGATTGTGAGTAGAAAGGAGGAACAGATGCTTGAGAATTGGAGGTATTTGAGAACTAATATGAACGCCTTCACACCAGATAGCAAAGCCAATTTCTGCAACATATTCTTGATTGGAGTGACGTAGGATTCTTCGTACTTACATTTTAGAGTAATTTAGGCGCATTTTAGACCGAGTATGTTAGCATTTGCAGGTTATTAGATTACTAGTAGAGAAAATTATCCAATTCTCTGTGCAAAATCATTCATCAGCAAAACAAGAAAATTGTTCAGTTCTTCATGAGTTCTTTAATGTTTTCCATTATTCATGTTTAGGTGCACAGCCAGCATTATATTGGTTTAGCTGGTTCTGCTCTCAAATGGCAACCTTATTTCCTAGCAGAGAAGCCACTGGCAACAAAATCCTGAATGAGATGTGGGAATCCTATATGCAAACTCCACTAAAATCAGTTTATGGCAGGTAAATAATGTGTAATTCCACAACATATAATCTGTCTTGTACATTTGCATTCAATGACAAGTAATCGTCATCGTGCAAGTCGACACAGTATTCAAGTACATCCGGATGAAAGCCATACCTCTATTAATTTTAAGGCTCGAGAAAATTTACCAAGAAAAGATGGTGTTTTTCAGAAAATGGTCTGCTCACCAAGCTCCTGACCAGCCATTCCTTGTTCAAGCACTCTCTTAAAGAAGTCTTCCAAAGTATCCTTCCCATAACTCGGTGTTTGGTCAGCATCATAGTCTCCCTTCTCCGGATCCCAAACCAACATACTTTCAGCAGCATAATACCTTCCAATCTTTCCAAACTCAGCTGCGTCCTCCAAAGAAGGAAATACCTTTACAAGAAAATCAAGAATACTAATCGCAAAGTCCATTATCTGAATCGGCACTTTCAAAAACTTTGGCTCTTTTCCCACAAGTCTAAACAGCATCTCCCCTTGTTCCAATGGCGTCAACGCTTCTCCTGGCCCTCCAATCGGGAGAACCTTATTAACCAAACTTTCACTCAACACACAGTCTGCAATAAACGAAGCCAAATCTGGCTCGCTTATAGGCTTGCAAGCACACAACTTCCCATCTCCAAACATGACATAAGGCTTCCCATCCTTCACCAACTCAACTTGACCAGCCAAGCTTTTGAAAAATGCAGTAGGCCTAACAATACTATAAGTAAAAGCCTCATCTTTTCCTGCTTCCTCAATCAACTCAGCCTCGAATTTCAACTTGGCACGCTGAAATTCAAGAAGGGGCTTCTGCACGCAAATCGCAGACAGCAAAACAAAATGCTTCGCCCCGAACTTCCTACCGGCAACAAGACTATTCTTCGTTGCCGTGTAATCAATCAACCAAGAATCCTTCACTCCACCACTCCTACTAGCAAGACAGGACACCACAACATCCACCGGCACACCAAGTTTTTCGACACTTTTCTCTAAAGATTCCAAATCAGTAACATCTGAAAAACACACATTTGAACCACTTAACACCCCCAAAGTCTCCTCTTTGCTATTCTTACCCTTTATCCCACTTCTTTCCCTTGCAACAGCTATGACATTATACCCTCTTTTAACTAATTCCTTAACTACAAAGTTCCCAATGTAACCAGTTGAACCCACAACCAAAACATTAATATCTTTAGCCTGTTTGCTTCTGAGTGAACCATTGCCAGCTTCTTCAACACTGGAAGTGGCTAAAGTGGTAAAAAGCTTCAATCTTTTTTGGTTAAATTTAATGGGTTGTGATAAATAAGCAGAAGGGATAGGAATACCGTGTGGAAATGTAGTTACCTGAACATTACTGATAACCTGCGAAGCAAGTTGCTTTTTTGATGAGTGAACTGCGAACCCAGTGCAGTTAAAGGGGATGTAAATCGACATTTTCGATTGGGTTCAAAGAAAGTTGGAATCTTGGGGTTGGACTAGGTTGGATTTGTGGTTAGAAGGAGAAGCATATTACTGTATTTCAATGAAGTTTTCAAGAAAATGTGAAGGATAGTGATGAAGTCCCTCTATCACAGTATAATCTGAACGATTGGTTCAGATTTGGTGGGAAGAACATCATGTAGTGGGAGAGTCTAAGAGTAAATTGCATAGAACCCTCCAACTATGGAAAATTAGCCACATACTCCAATTGTACATAACTTCCTCATACGGAGTCGGGTTGACCTGATTTCGGAATCTACAAGTAGATACTCGAAGATCTACAACTTTTGTTGATGAAGCATAGTCAAATTTGGCACACTTCATCTTGCGCAGTTAGACGAAACGGATCACGACTAGTTTTAAAATTGTTGTGACTGGATGGACATACACGTACAATGAGTTATGGAGGAAAAACCATAAGTGACTAATATCCAATTAGCCACGATTAGTCGATAATTTAGTATTTTTGGCTCGTGTTGTTCATTTTTCTACTTTAAATAGTTTCTTGCATAACTTCGATTAGACTTTATTCTAAACCTAACTTGGAGGGTCTAAGAACCCTAGGTTTCATATGTGTTTGATATACAAGTTCATGTTCAGATGTTAGAATTCGATTTTCTATTGTGTATCTTTTTTCAATTTGACAATTTGATTGATTATTTATGTTAGATTCTCCATTCCATCAATCTTTATGTGTATTCATGTGACAATGAATTTCCATGCTTTTACAATGTTGATAATTAGTTAATTCTTGTGTACGTTGTGTACGTGAACGTATTAGTAAAGTAAAGCATTTTGTATGTAGGGTTTGTTGCTATGAATTGTATTCACACGATAGTTAACCTAATTCAAATCTTAGTAATAACTTGAATTTAAACCTTCTAAAATCTTTTAATCATTTGTTCATGAATTATCTGCCTAACAATCAGATAATTACATTAATCTAACCTTTTTAAAATGAATAGGTTAGGGAAAATGTTGATATTACTGGATATCTTAATTGTGACAGCATGTGAATCAACGTAAGCAGTCCGTGAATATGTTCTTGTAAACATATGTATCCTGAGCTTATATTTTGTTCATACTTTTCATTGACTATGCTAAGAGTTACCTAGGTTTTTTTGCTTTTTTTTTCCTTTTGTTAGCTAGAATAAGTTGAACGAATATTCATGATTATATTGCTTCAACATACGTGTTGGTCAGTTTTCCATAACTTTATGATTGTTGATTAGTTCATTGGGAGAACTAACATGTGGTTGTGTTTGTCTGCAACACTTTACTACTAATTTTAAAAATTATAATTTGAGCACATCAACATGTATTAAAAAAGATCACATCTTAGAGTAAACATTATTTTCGCCAAGTAGTCTACTAAAAATTAAAGTAACATAACACAACTAATTCATTACAATTAAAAAAGTTTCCCCTTCTCAGAATAGTAAGTCCATAAAAGCCAATAAATATGAGGGTGCATTTATCCAATTTTTTAAATAATTCAATACAAAAGGAAAACTGACAAAAAGACATGAGCAAAATAAAATTCCTTTCAATGGTAATAAAGTACAAATTTGAGGCTTTTTCAACTGCAATTAAGGAAAGATAAAAAAAAAGAGCTCTCTTTACAACATTTGCAAAAGATAAAGATACAACATTTGCAAAAGATAAAGATAAAGAGAAGTAAATTAAACCACGATATATTTATCATGTATAATTAAAAGTAAATTCAGGAACGAGGTTGTATTTAGAGAGAGTTTCAGAATCAAAATATATAATGCATATATAGGAAATCAAAAAAAAAAAAAAAAGATTGTTTTGCAACCCTAAATTCTTTGTCGTCTCACATCACTCCTCATTTTGTTTCTCTATCAGTCGCCTTTGGTCACCCACATCATCCTCCTCTTCTCATCTATCGATCGAATTTTGCATCACAAAATGCTCAATCAGAATTTATTACTCACAGATTTCGTGTCCTCGCCAAATGTTCCTCGATGCTCCACTTTGTCTCAACAGACTTTGACGAGGGAGGTTAGTGTTCCATGTCAATTCAATTACATCGATTCATTAGTTTTGACATCTGAAAATGTGATCGCAAGCTGTCATTCTCATGGGTATCGGACATGTATAAGTTTAATGTGTCTATTTGTATACCTAAATTGGAGAATTGTTCTTGGTGTATGTTTGTTTAGCCAAATAAAAAAAGAAAAAAAGATTTACTTGTTTTTTTTACGGGATTGCGAATCTGATGCAGTTTTGTCTGGCCCACCTCCACATTCGATTTGAACTTTTCCGGTGTAAACTTCGATGTTAATATTTTTCTTATATATTTGTGGATGTCAATATAATTGTATATGTATGTGGAGTGATTCATAGGCTATCCTACTACAGACGTGAATTCACATTGGAATAATGTACATCTAGAAAGCTATATTTACAATTTTATTCTGGATTGAGATTTAAATCATTATAAACAATAACTTATCAATGTGACTCACATGTACTTAATGTAGGGCGTATTGTCTTGGTGAAAATTTATAATATGTATGTGGCCCACCAAGGAAAAATTATTCGTCCAACTTAGAAGTATGTGTAAAAATATTTCTTTGAGGCCTAATATATGATGTTAGGATGACACCAACTGCTATTGGTAATGTCATTAAATAATTGTATGTCCTTAAAAAACAAAGATGCACGCTAAGTGTAAAGAGGACCCGATAAACTGGAAAGTATCTGGAAACCAACTCTCAAATTAATGGAACTTCCTTCTATTTGCTCACAACATGAACGCCTCACCCCCCCCCCCCCCCCCCCCCCAAAATGTGTAAATTGAGTTTGGTTGAACGCATAACAAATATAATTGTTATTGAAATATGTGAGAAGTGATCATTTCTAAAGGCACTTCTAAATACAGAAATAATTTGAGAAGTGCTTATTTCTAATATTTGTTTATTATAATTGTTGTCTATTTTAGTCTCTCAATAATGTCGTTGATACTTACGGTCATATAATATTCTAAAACTCAATATATGCCTGAATGTAGTAATTTTATATTTGCAAAAATGGGTCTTCATTGAGATGAAGTCGAAAACAACACACTAATTATTCTAATTATATGATAGTAATACTTTGTTTTCTAAGCTATAATTGGACCATCAACCATCACTTAACAATTACTACGAGCATACACAATTAATATGAAACATGGTTTAGCATGGATGAAATATATAACCGAGTGATGTAAAAACTGTGACTAAGACACAATATGATTTTTCTTTCTTTATTTTTTTGTGCATGAGTTCTGATATGAAGTTATTTTTGCACATATGTTGAGATATGATGTTGTTTTGCTCAGTTTTCATAATTACTTATATAGTTGCTCATGTTATGCACAAATTAATTATCAACTAATAAATGTTTTGACAAATAATTAGTACATAGTATTATCTTAATTTTACTAAATGTTAAGACATTCTGAGTGACAGTTTCTTGCTCGATTTATCTGCTTCAAAATGACACAGGAAATCGATTCAAGGGAAGTCGTGATATCTTCCATCCGTCCCGGGATGAAAAGGGAGTTTGCAATGATGATGGAGGTAAACAAACACACTGGTGCACTCTCTATGGATCGTAGAAGGGCCACTAGGATGCAGAACATTGCTAGCTCTGTAAGAACAACAAGAGAGTTGAAAAGAAATACGAACCATGGAGATAAGACATCTAATATGACAATGACGGTAGAAGGGATTGTTGATGCCCCATATTTCAAAGGAGTTCAATGTGATCATCTAGAAGCAAAAACCGAGAAAATTTTTCAGTTAAGAAATGCAAGAAATGTGCAAGGTGAGAAAATCAACAAGAATAAAGTATCGGGACCTTTCAATGACCTTTTGGAGACACAACTACTTATAGGTCAAAAGGTTGGGTATGCTCTAGGAGGGAAGGTAAAATATATAATACTATTTAATTCTCAATCAAATTTTAATTCATTATATATGTTATGTATAATTTGCTTGTTGTTTTAATAATTATTACAGTCTAAGAAGATAAAAATATTTAAACTCGAGGGGGTTATTGGTCAAGATGGAATACAATGTCCATGTGCGATATGTAAAATAGAAAAGGTAAAAGATAATCATATAGCTATTCATTGTGATGAGCTTAGCTTATTTACTTCATTAGATTTAATATTTGTCTTTGTTGTTTGTCAAGATTTCCACAGTCTCTCCTAGTAGGTTTGAGAATCATGCAGGTTATAAGGGTCGAAGAAAGCCATTTGAGAACATTTATCTTATGAGCAGCCAGAAGAGGCTACGGGATGTGTTGTTAGCAGTTGAGAATTGCCATCCGGACAATTTAGAGGAAGTGATTTGGGGTTTCATTGCTCCTCGAGAGTCTAGTTCAATCCAAACAGATCATAACACACATAGGTAACGAGAAATTTGTGTTTTTTTTTGTTCTATACTAATTTTCTTTCAATGCACCATATGCGAACATAATTTGCTCTTTCATTGCACAATTATATGATAACTTCACTTTGTTCTCATATTGTAGGGGCCACGGAAACACCAAAATTATTTTCAACCATTGTAAGACAAGGATATGTGATCAGGTACATAGTGTATCATGCTAAGATCCTCCACATACGTTAACTCATATCCTCTCTAATTATCACTGATGGTAAAATTGTTTGTCTTTGTAGTGCGAAAGGGAATACCATGTGGATCATGTGACCAAGAAAGAGATGTATGCATTGAAGGTTGTTTTGATAATTAATACATTCTATGCAGGTCTATCTTCTTCTTCTTTTTCTTGTACATAACTAGGGTACAATGCATATTTCAGGATGTGCCAAACGGTGATTCGTATTGTACCAGCCGATGTTGGGATATAAACTATGCTCTTCGCAATCGAATCATAAAAGGGGAGCAACAACTTCCTGAAGGTTTTCGGAATAACCTTGGACCTAACATAACTTGGAGGTTGTTCAAGGGAAACATGGATACCTTGGGTGCTAGTAAGAAGCTAATCAATGATGTTGTTAAGGTATTTCGGGTGAGTAATTGTTTATTTGTGTCATTTATATCGTAGTAATACTTTCTAGATTTTTTTATCTTTTCAAATTTTAGCATTTTGTTGGTTTTCAAACATGTTGCAGAATCGTTTTGATCCTATTGTTGATCAAGAAAGCAAACAAGATCTTTTCCATCTCATGGTTTCCGGGTATGGAGTACTTTTGTTTCTCTAATTCTTTTTTCTATCAATTAGATTCACCAAATTCTGAAACTATAGCTAATAATATGTATGCAGATTGAAAAGTCAAGACCAAGATTATCATGGCATGTATTGTGCCATACTGATGGACAAGTATGTGTTTACATATCAATTAGCTTCTAATTCCTTAGTTACATTTAGAGTATGTACTCAACTTGCTAGCATAACCCGACTTATCTAATATATAGTTGTAAGTTAGTGTCTGCTGCTGTTTTTCGAATTTTTGGAGAAGAAGTTGCTGAGCTTCCAGTGGTGGCAACCATCAGAAGTAAAGAGAAAAAGGTAGAGCTAAAATTGAAGAAGAAGATGTATAACTTAACCCTATATGCCACTAGTATTTTTTGACTTTTGAATACAAGAGCCTTTAGTGTGGTCGGTGGTCGCACTTGACATGCACTATATAAAAGTAAAAATCTTTTGTCAACAGGGTTACTTCCAAGGATTGTTAATGTGTATTGAAGATGTCCTTCTTTCCCTCAAAGTGAAAAGTTTGGTTCTTCCCTCAGCTCATGTAACAGAGTCTATGTGGATAGATAGATTCGGCTTTCAGAAGCTAAAGAAAGAACAGGTAATATATATCATCATCTTTTTTCACTATTGTGTTCCAATCTTTTTTATACATATTTTTAATAATGATTTGTATTCTTTTTTTCTTCTTCCCTTGCATATTTTTGTAGATTGATTGTTACAAGAGTAACTATCAGAACTTGCAGATGTTTGATGGAACAACTTTGTTGCATAAGTCACTCGGTGTTGGTGAAGCATCAAAGTCTTGAAAATGACAAATGTTGATGATGTAAATATAGAACTTCATATTTTTTAAACTAGGATTTGTACAAATTAATATTACTTGATATGGTTTATTAGAAATTAATTATCTATGTTAATTGAATAAATATGTTTGTTCTAAAAACATTTCTAGACTATATCTACAAGCCAAAATGTATATAGTACATGTTAAGTGTGACCCCCGATTACACTAAGATGCTCTTGAGTGCTCAAAAGCCAAAGTAATATTGGTATATAGTGCATGTGAAGTGTGATCACGACACTATAGTGTTATATAGTAGTGTATTTTTAGTGCGATCATCGACCACACTATAGTGTTATATTGTACTGCATGTTTAGTGCGATCACACTAAGTAGTTCTTAGGTACAATTAATGGCGGAGGCATGTATGGATAAGGTGAGGCACACCTCAACTTTTTCCTCCATGTATTACCTACTAATGTAGATTTTTAATTTTCAAAGTACGTAATTGTTGGTGGTGCTTATTCTTCCACCGTTTTCTTTTGTTTAGCACATCATTTTAAATCTTTAACTTTTCTCCTCTCAATGTTGTAATGATTAATAAACTTATTCTAACACCCTCTTGTCTAAATGACTGATATACCATTTTTCTTCTCTCTCTGAGTTAATTAACTTGCAATCTCCTTATTATATTTTTAAATTTATTTTATTTTAATAAATTGATTACATTTTAATTCATTATCTTTTTCTTATATATAACACTACAAGAAAACAGCATTTTTCTAACAGAATTTTCTAACGGAATGATTTTCCGTTAGAACAATCACGGAATTTCTAACGGAATTTCCAATTCCGTTAGAAATGTGCAATCCGGCCAGACGGTTTAACCACTGGCCGGTTATGTTT